>DVXP01000704.1:0-18360 GCA_018235645.1 Junonia grisea | reverse complement strand
ATACAATTGTTGTACTTATACTAAATTAGTTAAAATTAACAAGTTGACAGTTTTAATATAGCGAGTTCATCTGTCCCTACACTAGGAATAAACCTGTATAATAATGTATAGTATCATCTTCAACTGCAAAATTAATTCCATTCAGTTATGGACTAACAAAATGTATTTAAATGTGGACAAAATTTCACGAACCTTAAATATTAGCTTTGTTACTCGATATGCGAGCGTGCCACGTCAATTGAGAAGTGGACATATCTTTATTGAGCAAAATGCCAGTACAAATACGCGTTATTTACATATCGTACATTATTGCATATTTTTATTTACATGTACTCCAGATTAGCGTCTCATATCGCAGAAATTATAACTGTGACTGGAATACAACGATTTACATTGATTTTATGTCAATCGATCGTTATTTTAATAAAATTAATGAAATTGTACGAAATGTTTGAAGTGAAAAAATATACTTATTATTTTTCCATATAAGATCAACATTACTTTTAATGATTACAATACGCCGATTGCTAATGCTTCCAAAAATGTTACTTTTCAAAATTATAGTATTTTTTATGATAACCAGTCACTTAATCAGAAAGTTACGCTAATGAAGGGCCTAAAATAGACAGTATCAATGGCTAGTATTAATATTCATCGGATAGTTTAAACCAAAATCGGGTGAAATTATTCCATTTGAATGGACGTCGTGATTGCAGAAGTCAGATGCCAATCATTCTGTGTTAAATCAGGTAAATCAGTATCACAGCAGTCAGCTCTGATAATAATCAGAATTTAATAAGAATGCTATAGTAGGAAGATTTTGGACACAAAAAGTATTCATCAAAATATATTTTTGGCATCAACTTCTTTCAAGTTCTTCAATAATAGTCAATTCCATTCTATACATAGCAGTTGCAAAACTGAACAAAAATATAAAAAGCTGTGGGTATATTTTTTACTGCAATGGAAATTTCAATAAAAATGAGCGATAGTGAATCACCACGGACAAACGAAACGGTAATAAATCTGGAACCGTACAATTCAGCGGTCGGCAACCTTTTATATCTCGTGATACACTAAATCCGTAATTCAGAAATTCGCTTTATTGCAAACTACGAAATAGACGCTTTATACGAGCTGTATTTAGTTATAAATTCATCTCGTATTATACTTGCAGAAATTGTACTATTTTTTATAGTTTATGCTATTGAAAATGTGGTTTTTGATGTAGCAAAATTGATGGCATCATTAGATCACCATGGTTAAATAAATGAACTAAAATGTTGCACCTTGGTTGGCCTAATATTCATTCATGATCAATCAGGCGACACCAATTAGAATCCAGGCTTTTGTCACCTTACCTCTAAAGTATTACCTTTGATTTCTGACACAAAGTAACCAAAATCATTCGAGACGAAGACCAAAAGATACGTCATATATCACATCAATCTACGCGAGGCGACATTTCGTCTCGTCCGTCAGTGCACGCCGGTGTGCAGAAATAAGTTCAGGTTAAGTTTGTCGCCGCTAATTCCGGGGTAACCTTTCGAGGAGGCTATTTATACCGGGACCGAGCATTCGAGAATGCACGGCGCATACCCGTTCGCGTTGCCTCTCGGTTATAGGCCACATCTGGACGACCGTAGTAACGTAGGGTCTTGAATTTATTGGTCCAAATTTATAACGAAAATTGGTGACATTGTTGCTACTTTTCCTTTTTTTGTTAAAAAAGTATGATCCGGCTTAAAATAGGATGAGCAGTTCTTGATCTCTAATTGGAATCTTAAATTAAAGCTTCTACACAATAATCAATAACCATCTACATAATATGGCGTAAAACACACCTAAAAAAACTACTAAACAGCCTTCTTTCTTCTTGAAGTTTTACTTAATTTTTTTTTATAATTATATGGTTTTTGTCTAGTTTTTTATTTGCAAATGAAATCACACAACCGCAATAATAATTATAAATTCACATCCATATTCAGCATTACCGTTATTGCTGCTAAAATATATTCAAGTCCGACTTCCTTTGAATTCGCAAACCGTTCTCGCCCGTTTTGGCTAAACTGCCGAGCATATCGCTTGGGTGGCCAGCTCATTGTTTGAGCGACGACCGATAGAATCTTGAACCCGGACGTCGCCTTCGACATCTCTCCATCCGACTGAATCCGACCGCACACTAAGAAATTTCAGCTAGGAGAAATCTAACACAGCGGAAGGCACTCTGCTCAAACATTTTGTAATATATCTTCATGAGTCACATAATTACTGTTCCTTTGCATTTAGAACTTAATATGTGTAAGAAGTACCTGACAAAACTTCCCTATGATGCCTGGCTGAGAACTATCTACATCGAAAAACATATCGTTTCAGTAAGTTCAGCATTATGACTTTTTCTTAAATATTTTTGGGTTTAAATAAAAGAACGAAAGTATTAAACCGAAGGTGATACTAAAAGCCAACTGTAGGTGGTGTTTATCTGTGAGGCATTAACTACCATTTTGGTAATTTTGGGAGACAATAGTCAGAAAATGCCTTGCAAAAAATGTTGCGTCGGAACCACCACTATCTCTCGGACCGACGCTTTTGTCTGCTTCGGTCTGTGCAAACATAACAAATTTTGGCACAGATTAAACGACATCGTAAACAGCTATGATACAATGTAATATCTGTTTAAGGCTAAATATAACGGTTATTCAGTTCGTTGCACAATTCGTGCAGGAAACATTAGAGCGTTGCGGTGAATCCTGAACAATGAGGCTGTTGCGGTCTGCGGCCGGCTTCAGTTACAAACTGCGTCATGAAATTATACACCAGATATTTTCTATACAATATGTTTACTACGTGTTACCTTAATAACTATAGAATTACATTATTTTGGTTCAGCCTAGCTGTAGCCTCCTGACCACAGGCTGGTTCAACTAGGGCAAACACAAAATCGGCTTAAAGTAGCTTATTAGATACTAGCAGAAAGTAAGCTAGTAACTTTGTTTCGTAAGGTAAATGGGAATCAGAATCCCAACTTCTTTATCGAGTACTTTCCTTCCTTTTTCTTTATTCTTTCCTAAGGCTGGTAAGAGTTTATAGTTTTTCTGGTGCTGCAAGCCTCCATGATCACTTAACATCAAGTGAAGCATCTGTTTGTTTGCCCGCTATTCTTATAAAAAAATATTTGGCTGTTTGGTTATAAGCTTGGAAGTAAGCGATCAGTCATTAACAACTATGACTAATGCTATTACGTTTACGCGATTAGACGTTATTCAATCGTAATTAAGAATGAGATCATGCCGATAGTTGAAATAATGATTTTCTTTAACATAAACGTAGTAATTTTTAACCAGTTTTGTTTTTAGTTTTAGAAAAATAGTAAAATCAATTCCGAAGAACCTTTGTTTTCAATCAAATCGGTGTTCATTGATGATATATTTTTAATATCTGAAAGCCTATTTTCTATTTTATGCGAACGGAATTAGCGTACTACAATAAATTGGTCAATGCTACTGGGTAACAATTCTACTTCTCTTATTTCTTCTGGAGTTTCTCTCATTTTAATAAATGGAATTATAATAAAAAACAATTTATATGACCAACTTATAAGTTACTAATTCGGCACCAAAATCAATAATCAATAACGATCAAAATTTCAATCGCATAATCGAAATGAGCATTAAAATTACACGCTCCAAAGACCGAGACCTTGTACGTTTAAAAGATAAATTTGTATGCTGATAAAGTATCGCGAACAAGACGAAGCCTTAGCAGGCGGCGAGCAAGGACGCGTGAGTCAAGATGGCGTCAGCGGGCCGATGTCAGCGGTGCCGACAATGCCTACGTGTATCTGTTAAATTCCTTATGGACTACGTAATATGGCATGGCTTCGCATGCGTCGACTATCGATTGTTATAATTGGATATAACTTCGTTATGCCGTCATACTATTTTTATGTATAGCTATGACAAATAAAATTTTAGAAGACTATAAGTTACAATTAAAAATAATAACCGAACGAGCTGCATTATTAGCGCCGGTAGCGCTTCATGTCGATTCAAGAGTAATAAGTGAAATGTATCGGATCGTATTAATAATAGACTATATACAAGGTTCGCGCCAGGCCGGGATCGTAGATAGCACGTAATGAATCTTAATTATCGACGGCTGCATGTAACAATAGAAATGGCGAGAGGCACGCGGAAGCTGCAATTATCGCGCGGACAGCGGACGTGAGCGAGCGACGAGTTATGAACTCATTTTGCATATGATTGATAATCCAATGGCGACATTTCGCAATGAATGGTGTCACCATTACTTCATAATAGCAGGCATTATATATAT
The DNA here is from genome assembly GCA_018235645.1 of Junonia grisea. Taxonomy (NCBI): domain Eukaryota; kingdom Metazoa; phylum Arthropoda; class Insecta; order Lepidoptera; family Nymphalidae; genus Junonia; species Junonia grisea. The sequence goes on along the minus strand of DVXP01000704.1, from coordinate 14,025 downwards.
TCGTGTCCATGAATACGCTGTTATGTACAAAAATGTCTCTCTATGTTCAGAGTATTTTACGCATTATCTTACCGTTACGGATAATAAAATCGAACAAATCACAACTTGCGTAGTTGTTGTTGCTGTTGTAAAACATGGGAATAGTTGGTAAATTCCCTGTACTATCGGAATCATTTTTGTCAGTTTGCCAGATGTAGCGTGGATGGCAGAAGTAAGATCCGTGTAATATTTAGGGTAAAAGTGTTCGGTTCGGGCGATGCTCCTAACAGAGCACGGAGTAATCGCGACAAGCTAGCTGGCACGCCGCCAGAGGAATATGCAAATTCATTTGCAATCCGCTGCGACTCCAGACACGGAGCTGTTAGATAAGCGCGTTGTCAACACGTTCGCTTGGCAATAATCGAACATACCAAAACTAGCCGTGTCTACTCGGAATATTCGAAACATTTACGGTTGTACGATTTCCATTAATGTAACATGCATCTCCACTCAGACGAGCATTTTATTGCTAAATGGCGCTTCCCTTACACTTCAGATGTTAAAGCAGTTTGATGACCCAAATCTGAAGATAATAATTTCAAGATATGGCAAAAAACTTCCTGATCCCATTGTACCAGATATAAACATCGTCTCATAATTAATTTCAGCACATGATATCAGCCGCAAATTAGAACGGGTAACTAAATTCGTCCGTGAATCAGAATCGTAAAGGGTACTCGGTTAGCCGTTAGGACGACAATGGGTCAGTCATTCTCGCTATGTAGGAGAGTAATGCTCCTCGAGACAGATGAGCCGATCGATATCTTGGCAGCTCCCCAAGCTCCTTACGATTTCCCTCCCTCCGGATTCCATCTAAATTCAATGTTGTGTCCGTGAATATACAATACGTGATTTGTCGCTATACTTTATGTGTTCTGACAAGAGCGCCGCTAATGAACCGTGGAGACAGATTGTCTTGGAGAACAATGCTGAAAATAATTTCATCGATGTCTTCATAGCTACTAGTACCGCCTACCCAATTAGCATAAATATATTGAAGTAGCGACTTTATTTATGAATACTAATAATGAAATTATTATTGAATGCAGAAGGAAAATAATATACCTAAATTATCTAACTAAATTTTAGGACTGTTTATTGCCTATTATTCTCATTTAATTTATAGAGCTTTAGTAAACATTAGACAGAATCACTGGCAATAAACTAAGGTAGTAAAAACTCGTAGGTGTAGTACAATGTCAATACCTAAAATCATGTGATGAATGTTGTAGTTTTGGCAGTATTGGCAATGTTATGAGGTCATTAGGTCTTGAGGTCAAAAGGCAAATAACTTTTCCCAATAAAACAAAAGAACTTACAAAAGGATTACAAATGACGGCAGTGAAACGTGAAGTACATGATAATGAGTTGAGAAAGGCCAACAAAATATATTGCCTTCATAAATTTCCTCTCATAGTATCATGCTTTGGGTTAGTATTCCACTAGTTTCCTCCTTAAATTCTTGTGATTTATGGTTCTCTTCCTCCACTGATGCGGTTAAGTATTACGGTGACATATAAAGAGTAGCCGTTCGACATCGATCGATGGGCGAGTTTCTTGACCGGCCTATTTATATTGTGATCCCAGTTTAGAAGCATAAACAGGCGCATGCGCGTGTTCACTACGTTACGTTTCGCTATAATAAATCTTAGGGCTCGACACGTGACACTTGAACAATTATGTTTCATTGACAGTGATTGCTGGAAATAATTGTACTTGAACTACTAACATTACGATCGTACATCATCGATTAAATTTAATAGTTTCAATCGGTTCCAATCGGTTGGAAAACACGATATTTCCTACCAAATTGCGTATCGATGACGTCACCTAATTTCTGATACAGATAAATCAATATGTCTGCCATTGGGCTAGAGGTTGAATGGGGTCAATCGAGACGAGAGACGCGGATCGTAAGCCCCTGCACAATAGTTAATTGGTCGTTCGCCTCCGTTCAACGCTAATAGGTTACCTGCATCGACTACACAGGGTCACTTGATTGAAGTGCTGGCAATTTTATACTACCATTAGTTCCATATGTAGATTTTGCCGTTACAAAACTGGGTTAGATATAAAAATGTGATACGAAAAGAGCGGAGTAAAATCTCGATAAATCTTATTGGTACACGGATTGCTGGCTTAAGCTCTCGAAAACGTATTTTCGAGCTAGCATCTAGTTGGATTCGGAAAGCCTGTCCAATTACCCCTGCTCCACGTGTCGGTATTGATCGCACCCCGCCCCGCCCCGTCAGCTGACTTCCCTCCCATGCCGATGAACGATGTTTCTAGAAACGTTTCCGCTTATTTTTCAGTTCGTTTCAGGCCATGATATTGTCGGAAATAGAGACTATATTTCCTGGACTATTTGAGGAGTAGATACAATTTATAATTACAGCATTTGAAGATGTTTACATTATTTATTTTTTATAACGCAGTTTGAATCTTAATACAAATGAAATTTACACGAATATTTAAACAACATTTTGATAAAGATAATTTTTACTTGATAATAGATATTATCGTACTGTAAATAATCAAATGTAAAAAACAATTAAAATAAGAGGTGGTATCAGGCGACCACGACGTAAGCGTGTATTTCGAGTTTTATAAATGAGTATATCGGTCAACGCAATGTCGATGTTTCTGGTCAGCTGACGATAAACCCAAGAGCCGAGCTGGGTTTTTGATTTTGTAGCATTGTTCCACAAATAGCGTTAGAAGAGTTACAATCATCCGACCGAGATCTTTCTCACTCCGACGAGTAAACGACTTCTTATCGCGGTGTGTGACATCAACATTTAAATTACAACAAACCTAATAGTCTATCTATTTTAGTCGTATGAGGTTAAACGTTATAAAAACTCAATTAAATGGCCGCAAATGGAATATTTATTATCGATAAGCGAGCCCACAGATTAGACTCGACGCCAACATGTCAACTTTCCCAAACACGACAAATACATTTGTTTGTAGTAAGCATTCTCGCGGTCAATAAAATTTTACTCTCCATAAAATATGTTATTCGACAGAATTTATGCGCAATTAACCGGACCACTGCACTTCCTGGGCACTCGAGAAATATACGCCAGCTATTTCGCGACTTCGCCCCGGCGGCTATAACGGCATTCCTGCAGCGTCGTGCAGTTCAGCGATCTCTTCGCATAAAGTGGCTATCTAAGACTCATAAAATGTTCTTGAGCACTGAAGAGGGGGTCAATGAAACTTGGCGATGGAAGTTGGCTTCCCAAAGCGGCTGGAAATGTTAGCGTCCGAACCCACGCATTCGCTTCCATCTCGAAGACGGTCAACATTTTATAAATCGCAGAATCAAGTTGAAGTTCATGTTCTAAGATTAAAATATCCCGGAGACGTCGTGTCGTCAAGTGGAAAGTACATCTCGGAATAAATGTTATATTGATTGTGAGTAGCGTCGTGGAGAGACACGTGATAAATAGCGTAGACGCGAGCGCCAAGTATTATACAAAAGTTAATTGTAAGACGTTACGTACGTTAGCAACAAATCAACATTATTATAACTTGTCGTATTTCAACTTTGGGTGAATTTATTTTTCTAGAAATTTTTAAATAAACCATAAACTTGTATCCCATGCTGGAAATTCTGAAGTCATGTTCAATAATAGTTTCGGTTTACTGTTTGTATGAGACGACAGTGGCTGAATTGATATATGGCGTAACGTATACGGCGGTTTGTAGCCGTCTAAAACTGTCAAGACTGACCGCGGGGGAGTTGTAAACAATCATTTACGTGCACACGAAACATTAACCATTATAGTTTTCAGAATGGGCGTAAAGTTTCCTAATGGAAACGTGCCCAAGGTAGTGTAACTGATCAGAAACGGAAAGATTATTGAATAACAACATTTTCAGAAGATTTTCCTTGATTTATGAAAATGCTTCTTCTTCTGGATTAGAGATGAAGTGAAAATCGGTATTTATTAACTATCCATCCCTAAGTTTTATTGGTCGAAATGAAAATGAAGATATCCAGATATTTTTTTAAAGTTAGGTATAACATAAACAACCATTACAATCAGCATCGCACCCATCGATCTTTCCGCAAAAGCCCAGCCTCCTGTCCATCTATCACCTGTTAATACATTTCGCGTGGAACCGAAAAAAACAACTTTCTTCTCAACAATATTTGTATGACCATGATAAATGGGCGTTGTGATTTAAAAGACGGTAACGGTTATGGAATGTTATACGTTTCGGCTCGCTATCGAAGCAGGATAAACCGTTTGCAGGAAAACATACAACTGTTTATCAAGGACTCTTTCCTGCTGTTCGTGTCGAATTAATTTGCAACGGTCGCAGTTAACGGATGTGACGTGGTTCTATTTGCAACAATATCCACGGATAGCTATCAGAATGACCAGAACATTTGAAAATATGAATCGAAAAGTTAAGAATTTGGAAAAACTTCTGCAAAAGGTGGTTGATGTTAAAAACATCAGAAATTTCTAGTGTAACAATGAATATTTAAAAGCAATCAAAAGTGCATTAGTGGACTCGTTCAGGAAGTTTATCTCCAACGTGACTTCAATAACGACATCAACTCCGACTGATTACACGCCGATTATGCTAACAATGTTCAAACAAATGCAACGTTCGAGTTATTGCGTTCCATTTTTGCCGTATTTTACAAACAAAGCGAGTTGAATCGACGGTTTTAGTCTCCTATTACAGTTTGATATTTTGTACATAGACGCTTGGATCAAATTTTCGTCGATTGTAAGAATTGGTAGGAAAACCCATAATATAAATTACTGAGTACCTTTATACATATTGTTTAATCTCTAAAGCAAACAGGTAGCAACCAAGTTGTATTGACACGACTGTGTATCTTTATTTCTAAACGTCTAGTACAATGAAGACTATTTTGATTTGTCTTCAAACTAAATATTAAGGCCAGTGCAGACAAAGTTACTTGAAACTAGATAAATCCATCGTCTAGTTGGACAGGAAAAAGCGATTGTCTCAAATAGTCTCCGGGCGTCTTTGACGATTTGCCTCCAGACTATTTCCGAAGAGGAAACATCTCATTTCCTCAGTTTCATTGCACTTACGACTTGGCTCGGAGCTAATGAAAATTCGGGTCCAATAGTCACTTGTTACTTCTATTTGCTTCAGGTACTTTCGCAGTTAAAACTTTTCGTTACAATGAGAGAAAGACAAATTTGGTGGAACAATACGTTCTACGAATGAGGAATTTAGAATAAAGTTTGATGAAATTGTCTTCAGAAACTTTATGGCAGTAAAAAAACTAATAATATGTCGAATGTATAAATATATATGACAGTTATTACATTAACTCTGATGTCATATTATACTTGTACAGTAATACGTGCATATAAATTAATGATAATACATTACAAAGTTTGCGTGATGTTATTAGCCATATTGTCCTTTCAGATCTTTTTATCATCCTACTACAACGTAATTACATTAAATAACGTGACGGATAATAACAATAATTTACTCCAGAGCGATAATATTTATGAAAATGTAAAACAAGATTACAATTCTGATGCAGATTTGTAAACAATCGCTATAGAGATCGTAAACATGACCTTAGCTTGACGTCAGAAGCTCGAAGACAATGATGATGGACAGGTATCATCAACAACGGGACAGTTCCGCGTTGTTAATAGGTATTGTGTTACAGTTAACATGAATACCGGCTAATTGTTATGGTAATTGAAGATCTCACGCCCCTTGAACAAACTGCGTCTAAAAATAATAAACAATCGGCCACTATAGTCGGTTCCCATGATTTTCAATATAATACTATAAGTTCAAGGATCAATGTTGCACACATTTCGTTAAACGCAGCAAAAAGCAGCGAACTGAACAATACCAGTTTCATCTACCATCACAATTTGGCATGACTTTCACATTATCTATAGATAGCTAAATTCCGATAGACTTTTTTTGGGGAACATATTAACCTAACTAGTTTTATAGGCAAACTTAAGAGTTGCTGCTATTTTAGAAACAAACGCCACAAATATATAAGGAAATGCGATTGCAAATACGACAATTCTGGCTTTCCCGCGTAACGGGTTGTTGATGTTTTGGCTGAGTGTCGTACGTTGACTAAACGGGTGGGCATTGAACACGCCTCATATGCGCCAAGATGTCGGCCAGGTGAGTGCGTGTCGTTATAAATACCCCCATATTAATAAAGTATCAATTCTTATTTGACGCCACGTTGATAACATGTGATGTCAAGGCCGTCTCGCGTCGCGCCCGGCTCGTACAAAATAATATTGTAAACAATACCGAAAATACCATCAGATTCTGATACACGACTTCCACGCTCTTAACATATGATGTATTGCCGAGGTCGCCCGATCTTGGGAATGTTTTAAATTGATATTGTACAGATGCTTTCTCTTTTATGCTGGAACTCGATTGCGGTTTTGGGAGTATTTCGCTAAAGTTTTCGAGCTTCGAACATATTCTTTGAATATCATCCTCTTTTAATATTTAATAACTAATGACAGTTTAACACAAATGGTTGCCAAAAAATATGCCATCTTCATTCAATTTATTGACTATTTCCGGAGAACAAATTGCCTTTTCACGGAAGGCATACATTTTTCATACCGTATTCTAAAATGATCTCTTCAAACATTTGTTTCATATCGCTATTGTTTTAGTCAAACTATTTGCTTAATTTATCGTCTTTGATAAAATGAGTCCACGTGACCGTAATATGAGCAAACGCAGCACCATGTGATACGCAATCTGAAAGCCTTTTGAATCTGTATGTATAAAGTATTTGCCTGCAAACATTTATTCAACAGCTCATTTCCTGAAATATTATGCAATACTTGTTTTATTACCATCAATCAACGAGTATTCGGGAGCTTGTATACACAGCGTTCCTGCCGTTTATTACATGCCAATTACGTTTGTCAAAATATTACGAAGCTAATAGAAAAATATATAGACGTTACGGGCGCCACTCGGCTATTAATAGACGTTATGACATTGGCGGCTAAATTGCAAATTAAATTATAACTAATTTCGAGAGTGGCGCGTAACGCAACTAATTCTGGCGTTACGGGTAGTTCGAAAAATATTTACAATGAGATAAAGTACGATGTAAACTTCGGCCTACGTAATTGGAGATAATATATTGGGACGCCCACACTTACTAGCTGAAAAAAAGCTATACGATGCCCGCAAAAGGTAGATGCGAGGAACGATGCCAGCTCTGACGATCCGAGCATAGTTGCCTACACTCATTCATCAAACGTTTGGAAACCATTGTTTAACGACACCGAAGACGGCGGAATTAATGTTCCTCGGACCAAAATAGACCAGATAACAATATTAGTACGACTACACGCGATATAATTAACGCTTGGCTTTTATTTGACCTGATATATTTGGGACGCGATCATCTTCTAACTTTCTAGCTCGGGTTTATAAAGGTAGGAGTGGAATGACAAAGGAAAGTAGTTTATCTCACTCGAGGCGATTTCTCGGAAGTCGTCTGCGGCTTAAGATTGAGTTAACGCTGATTTATTGCGGCTTGACCCCAATTCGTCAGGAAAATTGCAGGATTTTCACCCTCGCTCTACAAGACGTTGTGACATAATCGGTATTTATTGTAGAGGGGGGAAATTGAAAAAATATATTTCATAAAAAGCAGCCGAATTGTCCCGTAATGTGTTCATTATAAGCACCAGAAGTCGCAAATATTCAACGTCCTAATCTTTCAAAATCTGGCGATAATTTTGTCTGGAAAAGAATTAAATGATATCCAATGTAGTTACATATTGAATGTGTACCAATATTTATCAGTAACAATATATGCTTCGGCCGATAAAACCTCGATTAACGATAGCATTCCTCGTAAACAGAGACAGGTGTATTACGTGATATTTTGTCAATAACCTAAACTTTAAAGTATTATACAAATACCGTTTCTCTAACAAATACTGATATTGTAATATTGAACTGATTGTATCACAACGATTAAACATATTTCGGCGAATTTTCTGCCAATTTTGATTCTAAATTATTATGATGAGCAAATAAAGACTGAGGTTAATCTCAATTTTATCTACAATTTCTTCTTCGTTTTGAAATTAGTGCCATAAAAATTCCATCAAAGTCGATTACATAGCTTCGATGATAAATCCGTTACAAGTCCAAGAAAATGATTAATAATGATAAGATACCGTATTTCCAAGAGGAATTTGATGATATGAGTCGCCAAATTAACCCATGTAGGCTAACACGTGTAATAAAAAGACCTACTGACTTAATTGACCAAAAACTTGATTGTTCAACTAATTTCAATGTAATTTTCTTGGTAATATGGCCTACAATACTGGGATGGCTTACGAAAAAAGGATACCAGTAAAAACTACTGGGAACCCATAAAAGTTAGCAATTTAAGAGTTTATCCAAAGAAATAGCCAAAAAATTTGGACGAAGTTTTTTTGGGACATTTGGTCGGTGGTACTCACCGTCCGCGTCGACTTCATTGATCATGTCTTGGAGTTCGGCTTCTGTGGGGTTCTGTCCTAGCGAGCGCATCACGGTGCCCAGCTCTTTGGTGGTGATGGTGCCATCGCCGTCTTTGTCGAACAGTGAAAACGCTTCCTTGAATTCAGCGATCTGTTCTTCCGTAAGTTGATCCGCCTGGAAAAACGAGTTCATGGCTTTAATAACACAAAAATTAGATACACATCACATTCTAAAAGGTTCGATCGATAGCTTATCTGCTGTTTTTTGGATAGCAACAGAATGTCGATGGAGAAGACCAAAATTAAGTTCAGTTTTCGTTGAACCAAATACAAAATAAGGAAACACCATCCAATTCGATAAACTATTTAAGGACCAATGAGGAAAAAAACATAGGACGAAAAACCGCAAACCTATCGCCCTCAAAAACAAGTATTTCAACAACATACCGACGAGACAACCATTTTGTTCGACAGAGGACAGCACAAGACGGCGGCGGAGCAGTTAATGAGATATTCGTTGATAAGATTACTATGGAGGTGATTAGAGTAATTACTATTTGGTCTCGACGTCACACTGCGGACACTCGAGATAGTGGAGATAGCAAATACTGCAGTATTACAATACCACTATCAATAGTGATAACGCTTCATTACATATAATCAATATATGTTGCTGGTTAAACGTGGATAGGCGTGCCTCAATTTTTTGCTAGAATTACTACAGATTAAAACAGCTAAAAGACAAAAAAAAGCGGTTTAAAAATTATACCTTATCTACGGTAAGGTAAAGGTGTTAGGTATTGCGTTAATCTCTATAATTACTGAGCCAATTTAAAAAATTCTTTATATTTTAGATGAGGACCCCCTTATTTAAGAAAAGTATAGATTAGATATGACATCATGCTTCGACTTTTAAAAGCTTGTCATTCAGCACATAATATCTACCTATATTATAATTTAATTATAACAATTTAACAATTCTGTGGTAGGCGCATGTTAATTACGACATAGCGATCGCGAAATCGTGCGTCCGATATTTACCAAAAAAAAAAAACACTACAAAAAAACCTTTCAACCAGTTATAAATAAATATTGTTATGTTGACTTGTTATACATGCACTGGAATAATAAAATAAAAATCAGCAAGATATTTACAAATAAAAAAAAATTAAAAGAATATACCTAATACTAGTTGGAACAGCTAAAAACAAAATAATCTTAGAAGGGTTCATGCTTTTTCTTCTGAGATAGGGTAACTCTAAACCCATAACCAGGACTTCAACTGTTTTCAGCACTTATTATCAGTGTTTATTTAACTATATTAGTATTCTATTTATTACTATTTGTCAGTTATCCATATTATTTTCCTATTGATTTTGTCCACAGTATACAACAATCATTTATATACCTACCTATTTATATTATTTGATGTAAAACAGATCAAACATTCCATTCCATTAATATGTGACTATAAATATATTAATTTGAAGTGTTTATACAACAGTCATTTCAATAAAAAGATAATTTTGTCATTCTTTATAAATATGGCTCGTGTCGTAATAATTTACAATAATAAAAGCAATAAAACTTTATAGCTAATGCATAACTACATACATAGCATAGAAAGACAAGGATATAACACTTTAATTCTGCTCACAATTTCTCCTCGGGAAGTAAATAGGAATTATGAAATAAAATAGCATTACTTTGATTATAAACAATATTTCAACAAAATCTTATTTAAATAGTTCTTGGATGAACAAAGATCCACTTATCCACTATTTCAAAAAGGCTATTTCTCTCAACTTTCATCAAAAATGATTTTTTATATGTTTGCATTAAAGAGCATAAACATTCATACATCCATTCTCACAATCTTTTGCACTAAATCATTAAATAATAGTAGCAAATTATTTGTAGCCATGCACACAATTTTGTAACTATGCAGAAAATTTCTAAGATATTTAGTGCAAATACCTAGTGCTAGAATGCAAGGTTGAACAGCTTGAAACAAGTAGCTTTGCAAACAATATTCACTCGAAGGCACTCAAAAGTTATATAGTTGATATGACATTAGTCATTCGCAATTTATGACAAAGGTAATGATTATCCAAGTGTAGATATCTTATTCAAGTTTAAAAATACTTGATAATTTAATTTTTATGCCATTAGATTCGAATTCACATTGTAGTGAGAATAGCAAGCGAGATACTTTAATAGTTAGTCTTTTAAAATTATATTCATTATATTACAAATAATGTGAGAATTTTTCTGTTTTATTGAGATTCTAAAAACGCTTCAATTGTTGAAAGACTTTTGCACAGTCATTTTTTATTCATCAAGACTAAGCACAACCTATTCACGATGTTACTTTGAATTTAAAAAATAAAGAATATTGATTGGTGAAATTTTCTTACTGTCTGCGGTTAAAATTATTATTATAAGGAAAGTGTTTTGGTGTTTCATTGTAATAATTTATGGATAATAATACTAATGTTACCAAATAGACAGGTTTCTTTATAGTTAATCTACTGAAAACCTAAAATAATAATAATAAATTCTTCTTTGTTACTTACACATCAAGTTATTTGAGTAAATCTAATTAGTATTAATCTGTTTTTAATGTTTCTTATAATTAATTTGTGATTCACATATTGAGGCAGTTTAAGGTCCATTAACTGTATGAGCAGAAGAGTTTATATTATTAAAAAAAAATAAAAAATAAAAATGTTTTTTTTTTAATCTGGTGACAATAAATGACAAAAGTAATATTCAATTCAAAATGTTTCAAAGAATAATAAATGGTAGTATATTTATAACTGCAAATGTTCAATAATTTAATCAATTAGTTTTTATCATTAAGCTATTTTCTATTTTTCCAGTTATGCTTACTCAGCGTAATCTTTTCTTTATCTAAAAATGTTGTATTTATAGGCAAGTATTAATGACTTGAAAAAGCCCTAATTGTTTTTCTAATGTTTCATAATTGACTAAATAATTAAGATTCAAGTTAGATAACTTAATCATTTCAAATTAAATTCATATTATTTAGAAAAATAACTAGATCCATTAAAATTACATTAAGAATAGCATTCTTTACTTCCAATGCAAGAATATCTTGTTATACTTTGTTATACAAGGGGACTGTTGCAGCTGTCGGGGTAAGAAAGTAACAATAAGATGTTTCTAACAATAAGATTAAGGAAACTTCTAGTCCTTTGTGCAAAATTCGAGATAATTCTTATTACAGTTACTTGTTAAACATTAGGGTTAGTTGTTACTGCTGGCTTTATTAAATTATGTAAATTAGCTTCAAATTGTGCTTACCTTCATATATGAGACATATTGATGCTAGATCAATGTTTTCATATAGAATCATTGGTATTTCGAAATCGTACGCTCGAAAACGAGAAACGCAACATTTATGTGGAATAGGGATACCGGCTTTTCGGCGAAGAAAATCTATGCGACACACTAAGATGAGGGACATACCATAGGCTTTGCTGTGCTTCGAGATCGCGAGGAAAGTTAACGGAACCCGTTCAATTAATTGCGTATGAAAAAATGTAAGCTAACGTTGCGATGAGTCAACGGGCGTTTGACAGGTGCGCCCGGCCGATCGATCGCTCGTCAGCAGGGCGCGACGGACCCCCGAGCCTCTCCTAGTCCCAAAACACTCGCTACGGCACTCAACACGAACAACACCAGCGTAAATATCAACCGGCCCGCTGCCTCCGCACATAGAAACGTCATTTCGTCGGTTACACCTAACAAAACTATGGCGACGGATGTTTCTCGAGACGTCGTAACGGTCGTTCGCATAAACCGGACCCTCTCTCTGACAAACGGCATTCCGATGCTTCTAGGACGGTTCACTTTAAATATCCACGACTACTTCGGCGACGTTGACAATCCGCAATGCGGTAAAAAACGGCCATCACAATAATAATGGAGGCCGTCATCACTATAAACACCGATGCACCACAACCGAAAAATATACCCCGGAGCGTATTCGGAAAGATCCCCCGATGACACTGTCGGTTTCATTTTGACGAAAAAACACTCACCATCGTAGATTAACTTGGATTATCTGGAGCTACACTAAAAAATCACAGACTACGCCGCAAAAGCGACCGCACGGACCGACGTTTGAAACGATACTGCCGCCCTCACTCGCGCGAGCGGTCGCGCCGAGAAACTCGCGACCGCGATTCACTCTGTGCGCCGCGCGAATCGTTCAGAATCGTTCAATCGAATCGCCGCACTCTCATGACCGTTCTCGATTCTCACTCGGTCTCGTATACGTTTCGATTCAATGCACGTTACGAACGTCCAAGTCCATGTCTCGGGACGCACGGCACGGGATTAGATTTGATCCGCAAAGGATAGTCGGTTTTATATCGGGCGGGTGCGGCGGCGTAGAGCGGACAGCGGCGCGCGCCGATTGGCCACCGCGCACCTGCAATGCGTCACTGCGGCTCGCGGGGCGCACGGCAGCAGCGGTGCGGCGACACCCAGCCGGCGCGCCGCTGCCAGCGCCCGCTGCCCCAGTTCGCGCCTCGCCCGCCCGCCGCAGTGCCGGCCGCTTAACGAGATAACAGCCCCGGCCTCCGGGATTGCGCAGGCTTCCCGCCATCGCGCGACGCGTCGCAAATGCGTAACATGTATTTGTCGCTGACATGGCAATGCGTCTTTCTATACGCTATACGTATTAAATTCAATTAGATGTACCTTACATAATATTATGGTAAAGGAAAATTTATGTACGAAGATGCACTTTTAGAAGTTTATTAACAAATATTACGTTTGGGGGAATAAAAACGAACATGTTAATTATTTTATAATTAAATAAATATTTATATGTCTTCCTTAGGCAGACAATAAAAAGATATATTTATTATTATTAAAAATTAAAAACATAAATGACATAAATAAATCAAACATAGAGTTATAATAATATTTATTTTGGCAATCTTTTAAGAATATTATACCCACTCAAGAATATATTTTTTTTATCATTGAGGACTTAATTAATTTACTTTCAATTTATGACTGAACACATACTTGACTGGAAAGAAGTGCAAGAAAATATATAAACATTAATATTTACTTTATTTACAAACATTTATATACATAAAAATTACATCTACAGTAAATATCTACTTAATTCAAAATTAATGTAGAAGGTATTTACACTTTTTACTGGCATTAAAAATAAAATTATATCGATATTTTAACATCGATAAAAATCGATATCGATTTATGAAATTTTTTATCTGTACATTCGAACAATTTCTTGTTAAAACTTGATTGGATCAAAAAATCAGTACTAGATGGCGCTTTCACAAAGTTTTTATCACCTGTCAATTAGGTAAAATTTTGCTTACAATTTTTATTTAACGACTAGCAGACCGGCCCGGCTTCGCACGGTTATCCCCAACTTTTTGAAGATTTAATATAGCCTATGTTCCCTGGAGAT
>DVXP01000703.1:0-18369 GCA_018235645.1 Junonia grisea | reverse complement strand
GTATATCCACCAATCCGCAGTGGAGCAGCGTGGTAGATTAAGCTCCATACCTTCTCCCTAATAGGAGAAGAGGCCTAGGCCCAGCAGTAGACTATGTACAGGCTGTGTTACATTACGTTTTTTTTTATATTTTTTTAATTTATGATAGGTACACTAGCTTCCGCCAGCTTTGCCCGCGTGTTATGTGGTCAAAAAGTAGCCTATCGAATGTTATTCTGACGTAAATCGAAAAAAGTCAAATTTTCGCGTTCATTATATTGGAAAGATATAACTAGGTACCGTACAATATTTCAGAGGGGTTTTAAAAATACATTAAATATGTATTGATTGTGCACATCACTATTTCGATCTCCCATAAAAATATGTCCATGTTTTCTGTTTTGACATCAACAACCCGTTACTAGGCAACCACTAGATTCCGTATCCAATTTAAAATAGGTGCCTAATATACATATGTAATATGTTAGGCACTATTTTACAAAAAGGAATCCCACTGCTTGGCCGGATTCCAGTAGCATCCGCTATCGGAAATCGGATGCATAATTTTGTGAATAAAACGTCATTACATTTAACATATTTCTATATAATAATACGATGACTGAGTCCATTATATTTAAATGAAAACAGAACTAAATGGTTATTCCATAGTTGTCTAAAGTTCCTGTCATACTCTTTGCATCATCAATCTTCGTCACTACCCTATGATTGAAATATTTATTTATATTATATTATAGAAAAATTGGTTTAATATTAGTATTAATTGTAGTAGTAAATATTAGTAAAGATCTTAGATAATATGAGAATTAAAAATAAATACTTGAAATTGATGCTTTACGATCATATGGTCTAAGTAGCAAAACGTCTAACATTGCATAACGTCTAATAAGCAAGTGGTCTAATTCGCAAAACGTCCAATTATGAAAAAGACCAACAATCAGAAGGTCGTCAATCATGCCAAATAATAAAAACATAAAACATAGTCAGGTCCATATAAAAAAAAATTCTAAGCTTCTTGATACCACTTCTATTCGCTTCTATAATCTAGGACACAAAGAGATTAGCTATTTAGCGGGCTGTATTAGGACGTTATGGCCTAAATTCTTATCATTGATGATAATCACCAAGATGCCTTTTCAACAAGCCGCCACAATTGTACCGGAGGTCGATTCTTGCTTGTAACCACCAATATCCTATGTTGAAAACATACGATCGTCTATTTGGGACGTAGACGCTACAATAATAACACAAATTGGGTACAATATATGAGTAGGTACAAATATACAGCCAACTTTAATCGACTAAGATATAATAAATAATAATAATTACACAATTCTAAATTCACAAGAATTGCAGGAGTTTTCCTTTTTTTCTTTTGATATTTATGTCATTGTATTGTGCTCTTTGTAACTTGTACAGTAGGTAACATTTTAGATTGGTCATAATTATATGACACAGTATTTCTATGATCTAATTATACGTACAGAGTTTAATGCCCTTAATGTAAATACTTACAGAATAGTTACTCTCAAAAACTTTTTAAGATTGACTAATTTAATTGAATAATAATGTATCAAGATTTTAGAACAGTAGTTTGAGAGATATGAACGGACAAACATACAAATATACAAACATTGGTACGTACCAACATACAAACTTGCATACAATTTTGAAATTTGACACGCATAATTAGAAGGTGGTTTAGACATATCCAAAAACAGAGCACTTCTGACAATATTACATGCATACACATCGAATTAATAATATTCTTTTTTAGAAAAACAATCCACATGTTAAAAAACCGCATCGTTTCCATCCGGTTTTCTCAGCCCTGTATTTTCACAATTGCATCTCGGTGTAACAATTGCATCGCAGGCTGCCCTAGATCTAAGATAAACGCCTGTCATTAGGATTAGACACCGGCTACTAATCTACGTAGCGTAACTATTTCTAATGGCAGACGTAATCGCCCTTTATTATACTGCAACGCAATGTACCTAGGTTTTCAACTTATATTTAGGATTTATATACCTTGGCATTCTTAATATACTTAAGTTTTTTACAGACACCTAGATATTCCGTATGTATTTTCTATACCAACCTAGGTATATGAAATACCTAGGTTTTTATAGTAAATCTATATATTCTATAGGAAATCTATGTAATCTGCGTTACGTACGGTCTTTGTTTGGACATACTAAGGACAAAAATTAAGCGTCTAGTATAAAATATCCCTTTGCGCTAGATAGGCCATTTACTTAAAAAGAAATAATGTCAGATTATTATTTATTGTTTATAAAGTGAATAATAAAGACACTTTTTTTTTAGAAATAACACTCTTCTAAAATCTAAACACTTAGTACTCAGAAGTTTTTGTCAAATATCTACATATGATAAGATAGATATTTTTAAGCGCCAAAACAAATTGATTATCATAATTTTACCGTTTTTTATTATCTACGGAACATTTAAATCAATATAGTACGGTGAAACGGAAACGTCAAGTTGTTAAAACAAATTGGTTCCTCAAAGTGCACTAATTGAATAAATTAACAGGTTATTACACTAAATTATTATGTAGCGATAGTTTTCTCGTGTTTACGAAGGTTTTTCTCACGACTTCAATTATATTTACTGCTGTTAATCAGACAGAGGCTGTTACATATCGTAAAGTAGTAAAGAAGAAATGGGTCTTTTTAACTACCAGATATATTATTAATTTAATATAATTGTATACTATTTTACTCTTTAAAATAAAAGTAGAAGTTAGATTAATCACTTTATATATTAATTTAGTTACATACGGAATAATCAGTTACTAAATAAAATTTATTTTTTGTCCCAATGCTCTTAAGTACTTGGGATGATTTTTTTTCTTCACTTGGGGATGAAAGAACGACTTCCTGGGTTTTCTCTAAAACGTTAACATATTTCCTGAAATTATAGTCTGTTTTATTTTATTCTAGTCATTTTGTACTATAAAAAAAAATAATTGTTGAAAATATTGAAGGTGTAAAATCACGGACGCCATTTTGAAAATCAACAGACTATAACCTCTTTTTGTGTCATGGTGTCATGACTAAGATTTGGAATGTGATTTTTTTTTATTTAAAGCACGGTCAACGGTCAAGAATGTTTCACTAAAGGGCCTAGTGAATTAGACCGAAATAAATTAGTGAATTTATCTTGAAATTGATATCACCCACTCGACTTTTCATATCAACGTTAATAAACGTTAAAATTTATGTCTGTCTTGGATGTAAAAAATAGATTAGGTGAATGCTGCATTTAAAGTGCTAGGCGATATTAAGCGAATGTAACTCTAAGATACAAACAAAGAAGAAAATAGGTTACTACTCAAATAAAAATAGTTTAACACTTTAGAAATAAGATTTGGGTACAGTTAAGGGGTAAAACTCACAATATAATAGTTTAAAAAGTTAGGTCGTAAGCATAGCTACATTATATACACTACTATTTTTGTCGCGTATGAACTAATATTAAGAATTTTTCTTATATCGAAAAACTATATAAAGCTACCACGTGAAATCAGTTAGACATAACTGGCCAAAACTAACATCAAATGACATAAATCGCTGTTTCACAATATTATCAATTAGCTACCCATATTATAGCTCTCCCAATAGAAAGCTGTCCTTATCCGTCTCCTACACATTTTTACTGATAGTATGCTTTCTCTCACCGAATTCGGTCTGATTATTTAGATTAACGTTTTGTGGCCCTAATTGTTCGCCCTTTGTTCTGTCGAGTCAATTAAGTGAACACATTTTGGGATACAAATTGAGGAATTAATTTAGCGTCTGTTGCAATGTGTCTTTTTTTCTTATTTTTATTAAAGTCATACAAGGTTTTGAGAGATGATACAAAAATAATTAAATCACCATATTTTAAAGGCTCCAAATGACTTGACTATTTGACTTTTTTGGTTGTCATTATCCTGACAGTACCTATAAGCAAAAGGTGTCGCCGCGGACGTGCTGCGAAAGCGATCCCGTAGCCTCTCCGTTTTCCGTGCTGTGGCGGCCATCGCAGGGGGTTTTAGTGAGTGCAATCTCACATAACCCGACATCCCCCCCCAGGAGTCGGGTATCTATGAAGATTTACCCTGCGTCAAAAAAAAAAAAGCAAAAGGTGTCACTTTCCATCACTCACATGCTCATCACTGTATTCGCACAATAACTAAAAATAAAGTAATTTTACAGTCAAATTGTCGACGTTCAGACAGCTTGGGAAATTGTCGTGAGAATGACTTCATTTAAAACAATAAGACTTATTAGTGTTTAGTTACGGTGATCACCGTGTAGGTAACTACAGGACTTTTGTTTTTATAATTATATGTATATGTATGTCTGTGGGTACATTGTATTTAACCGATTTTATCCGCCTTTAAGATTTTGCTACGGTGGTCGTTTTAATGTTATTTTTTTATAGTAAGGGATCTTAGGAATAGTTTTTGAGGTGATTTTTTTTTCTGTATCCCTAAAAACGGGTTTTCAAAACATTATGATGAACGGTCGAGTAGTTGAAAGATGAAAGTTTATCTGATAAATTAACATTAGCGTTTAATATTAAGTTAGGTTATAGGTAATATGTATATTACGAATGTAATACAATGAATACGACCTTCTTACTGAAGGCACTTTAAACTTTATACCTTCTATTAAATATTTTATCATTAATATTTTATCAACACTGAATAAATTTTAATACATACTTATAAAAAAGTAACATCATCTAATAATATAATTTATATTGGACGAACCTGAAAACATAATAAAACTATGGAAAAAGAATAAGTCAATGTTCACAAATGGCTGAAATATGGCCACATATAATTGTATACAAAAAATAAATGGAATTGGGATACAAAACTAAAATGTGTCAAAGTAGGAGGTCCTCTTTTTGATACATTTTAGTTAAACGAAACTTAACGACAGTGACTCAGTTCAAAAAAATCGTTACACAATAGCCTTAATATAAAATAATCTGGGTTTTTTAAGGCTCGCTGATGAATAAAATTGAGGTCAAATTAA
Organism: Junonia grisea; assembly: GCA_018235645.1. Taxonomy (NCBI): domain Eukaryota; kingdom Metazoa; phylum Arthropoda; class Insecta; order Lepidoptera; family Nymphalidae; genus Junonia; species Junonia grisea. The sequence continues at coordinate 13,318 of DVXP01000703.1, read as the reverse complement.
GAAGAAAAAGGATGCCTTTATTTTTACCCTTTAGCAACCTCTTACTCATTGTGATGGTATGTGTCGAAGGATGTGGCACCGGAGAAAATATTTACCTTTTTAACCGACTTCAAAAAAAGGAGGAGGTTCTCAATTCGTCGGGGCCTTTTTTTTATTAAACTCGAACAATTCGCTCCGGCTTCGCAAGGACCAAAACGAAGTTTAAAAAAAGCACACACCTTTTTTATCGGTAATATAGGCTAGATAATTATGTATAATATAACATTTAATAGAGAAATAATTTTTGAAATCGGTCCAGGATTGAGTTTATTGTTACATACATACATACATACATACAATTCTTTCCTCTGTATAATAATGGTATAGAAGTATAAATATATTTATATTTTGCCTATGTACAAGTACAGTAAGTAAGTAAGATTTAGACGATAATTTTTTAATTCATTGATTCGGGCACAAGTTGTTTGTTTCTGGACGTCACACTATTTTACTTTTTAACGATTTTTTAACGAGTTGTTAAGTTATTTAAGTTAACAACTTAGATGATAACACTAATTTGTTTACCAATCTATAGAAATTCTTAACCTTAATTTTTTGTTTCATTTCCTTATATTTAAATAAAAGTTGTACAGTCGACCATACATTAAGATGTAGAATTTTAAATTATAATATTTTTTTCACTTCAACAGTACTTAAATAAAAATTATTATTTAAAATGTAATATTTTATAATTAAGGCTTTATAGCTAAATAAATTCCTTCCGTTAGTTTTAAAGACATCGTAATCCGCCACTCTCTCTCACAATGGCTTAGCAGATAATATGCATGTCTTGAAACTTCTCACACACCTGCAAGATTCCTCACAAAATTTTCCTTTACGTGAAGATTTTTAAATAAAAACGTAATTAAAATAACTTCTAAGAGGATTAACCACAAACTGTTCATTTAAATTCAAAATTTCTTTAGAATTAGCAATTTAATTCAATCATAAATCTGAATTTTTAATGTAAAACGACTCAACGTTTCCAATTTAGAATCGGTAAAACGCGAATCAAATTGCACCCTAAAGGTTCCGTACTACACAAAACTTTAATGGGATTTTTATTGTATTATTGATAGAATATTTTGTGTATGAAAATAAAATATGAAAAGACCCCTAAAAATAATATTGAAATTACGCATTTTGACTCTTCTGATGCTGCAATAGTAAATGTGCCATCACTTTTCACTTGATGATCTCTTGAGCATACTATGGCGTCGGATTGAAACGTTGCTTAGAGTCTTAATGCTGTCTTGTTGCTGCAAGGTTCTGTCTCTAAGGAGGTATAATAATTGCTTTCCAGGATTATAACCAAACTAGCTGCTTAGTTAGACTTAGTTCATGCGTATGTTGATTATCTAATTCCATCGACAACTTTGATTTTTTTAAACGAAAACGTGTCAATCGTGGTGGCTTGACAGTAGGTGACAATTTCAAAATTTAGCCAAATCGGTATAGCGCTTTTGTCGCGAAAGAGCAACAAACATCCAAAGTTACAAACTCTCGGCTTTACAGCATTAGTAAGATAATTTTGTAGAAATAATTTATTAAATATTTATTCTCTCTTGTCAACAGTCGCAGCAGTATGCATACTCCTGGAGGTGGGAGCGTTACCGAGCAGACGGAGCGGCTTCCGATGCAACGACCCGGACCTCTCTTTCCCTCATACGGGCGAGACTATCTCCATCTCGCTCATCGCTGTCATCACTGTCGTTGTCCCATATCTTATTGTAAGCATTGTTAATGAATTTTATATGTTAATTTTTGTCAAAAATTTGAACAATAGCAATAGTATTTGAAGCTTTAAAGTTTTCAACAGGCATAATAATTTAGATAGTATAATCTAGATTATAATTACGCTTGGGACACTTCTATACCAAAGTGTGCAATTATAATATCCAAAAAAAGTCTGCATATTTTGTAGCTAAAATGACGATTTTTTATGAGATAACATCGTTTAACCCTGTCAATGTGAAAAATAACAAGTAAATATAAAGATCAACAAACAGTATCGAAAATAACAAAGTTCTTGACATTTCTGACAAAAATGACAAGTTAACATGTCCTGTTTGTTTGTTAATAACGTGCGAATGTTAGCCATAAAAATTCGCATTTGTTCATTTACCAAACATAATGGTCTCGTCGAAAATAATCACAATAATTTACATTTGAATCGGCAATATTCAAATTTATATTTGCAGTGGAACAGAAGCGAGCTAATGTAAAGGATATTAGTTTGACAAAACACTTATCGGTCAATTTTGTTTAACTATTCGCTAATAACAAGGCTTAACTTGTTTGGACTAACACATCAATAATAAGTGTAAATATTTGTGGTGACATAGGAATAATAATAACTTAAACCAAACAATACATACATACAAACTGATCTCTTCCTTTATTCCAGTCGGCAAATTCGCAATATAAGATACTTACATAAATATAATCCAATTCACAGAACTTGAATGATCTGAAATATGCGCATTAGTTTGCGCAAAACAAAAAATTTGGTTTTTACCGATGACAGTCGAGATTAATATGACAGACATGCGCAAATTCTAACTCGTCTCGTGTTCAGACATTTTCAAGTTAGTTGAAAATCTCTTTACATACTCGTATATTTCAGTGTCAAGAGTATGTTTTAAATCTATATCAATAACTGTTAACAACATAACATTGTTTTGAAATTCATAACTATACTATCAAATCGACACCTATTTCTCTAACCGTATCATCGATACCAAAGATCTCAAAGACCTGACTAAACTATTACGTAATAAAATTGTACCTGCATAACAATCATTCTATTACAGATATGGACGATTGAAACGATCCTGCACAGAGACGACGAGTACACGATCAAGAAGAACAAACTTTTGGCCAGCGCCAAAACAGCGGGATTTGTGTATAGAGACTACATCTACGGCGCGGTAGTCAATCTGACGGTGATAGAAGTGATCAAATGCGTGGTGGGGTCGCCGCGACCGACGTTCTTCGATTTGTGCGAGCCGGATAAACTTAAAACGTGTAACGGGTATGTTTCGAAATGTTTTGTTAATTGATATATTCAATAGATGTAAATTAGTCTGTTTTAACTAGAATATAAGTTACGTCTTGTTTAAACGAAACAATTTTGAGTATAAGCTTAGTCTTGTTCGAATTATACAATTATTTAGCTTGTAAAACTTAAAAAAAGTGACTTATAAACATTCTTTGAACATTTTTATTTGCCGTATTAGGTAGTTTAATTGAATTATTTCAATCATTCATTTTTCAACAAGTACAATCGGAAATATATTTTGATATACATTTTTTTTTTACTTTTACAATGTAATATAAATTCAGTTATTACAATCAACATGATACTTAGTTGTTATTAAACTTCTTATGTTCCCAACTTTCTTTCACAGGTCAGAGTATATCAGCAGCTACACCTGCACGTCTGCAAGATTCTCCCGGTACTTACAAATCGACTCCAGCAGAAGTTTTCCCTCTGGGCATTCATCCTTATCAATATACTGCGGATTATTTTTAGCGGTAAGAAAAATTAAACAATTTAGTATTCCAACTACATATGTTTCTTTGTATTTATGGAAAATATCGTCGTCATAAAAATAATTTAGTGCACTTAGTAGTTTGTACTGTAGCTAGTAATAAATCTTACAACTGTCTTCAAGATATGCTCTTTTAACCCAAATAAGATTTGGAAATCGAACAGATAGGTCGTGGGATTTAGTAATAAAAACAAACTTATTAGGTGCTTCATATATCTATATTTACATCTTTAAATTTTGCTATGAAAAACAGCACTAAATTCCACATAAAACCTTGAACCTAGCGATAAATATAGCATTCAATCTAAAAATACAGCTGCGCATTTCAATATTATTACATAAGTGATCCTCGGTCATAGTTCCCTCATGTACGTTCAATCAACCGCCCCACGCGGAAGTGACATTGACAGTGACTGCTCAGTTAATTAACCCTGAAACACTACAAGCACAAGCCGTGGGTTCAATATGCACCAATAAATATCACCAATATCCATTTGATACATACGCATCGAGAGAGATAAAGAGGTGGCAACGGTATTAAAATTGTAAAAGAAGTCTATTTCATTAAATCCTAGAAAGGTTAGCTGTTGCTCATGAATATTTCGTATACCTACTGAGTGTACTTAAGACTTTTTAAAGGTAGATGTAAAGTCCGTTTTAGTAGATCTACAGTGTAGAAGGAATTTTCCTATTACATTTCGTCCCTAGGTGTTACGATATCGAGATGAGTCACATTATAAATTTCTACATAGGTATTGGGTATTTATTGGATCGTTTAAACTTTGTTAATATTTTTTACTATATCATTCACATTTTCTGCTTCACATTATAATATCATTTAATATAAACCCTATAATATTCATATAATGTTAAAGATTGAAGTTGCACCGAAAATTCTATTATATCCAATCTATACTTTGCTATAATGCTATCTCTTTATTTTCAGTGGTATCTTCAAAGACGGGCCTTCAGCTGGCACAACCGTACTGTCCTGTTGGTACCTCTCGTACAAATCCTATGCATCATATATGCAGTGATTTGTCCACTCACGAGGATCACAGACCACCGACACCACTGGTGGGATGTGCTCGCTGGCGTTTTTATGGGAGTATGCAGTGTTGTATACACGGTAAGACATGGTTAAATGCTTAAACACTATTATTCAATGAGATATTTCTGCGAAAGAAATAAGTAAGATGAAACTGAATCTGTCTAATATGATAAATCTGGATGATTGTGATGATGGATGTTACTCAATTTTTCAGATAATTTATTCATCTTATTTTTATTTAATTCTTCCAAGATTGTAATAGACAATACCACATTCAATATTTTTAAACATTTAATTCTGCCTACAGCATTTCAATCTACAGCATTTTTTACAAGTCAAAACATGGTCAATCCAAAGTTACATATACACAAAAATAGACTGAAATTGTTATGTCTCTCATTTAAAATTTTGTTCCCAGATCCTAGTTCTCTGCAAGAACTTCTCCCAGCCAGCAGTTGTAAGCACGAGTGACATATCCAGCAGCGATGGTAACAACCACCAATCTGTTCGAAGACTGCTCTCCAGCCAGCCCAGGGTTGTGGTCCCTTAGCCCGAAGCGGTTTAAGGTCTGAATTGACCTTTAGGGAATTCGAAGACATCCCTTCAAATGGACGCTTTTGGGAATTTTGTGCTACATCTTATATAGGGATGAAGTTTTTTGAAAATCTGGTGAAGATCTCGTGAAGTGGAGTGGATAAGTTGAGATTTTTTTGAGGATTGTAATTGGAATTCCTTTTTGCATGAAGTTAAAGACATTTTAAACTATGGTGAAGTTGCCATTAGAATATTTCTTGTGATGGATCGAGTCGACTATGTAGATGTACTCTTTTTAGAACGTAGGAACATTAGTTTGCTCAAAGTCTTTTATGCTATTTTTTCGTAATTAAATTATAATAGACTTGGGATTTGATGTATAAATATTGGATTAAAAATTAGAGTAGCTTTCAAAATTATCAAATAAAGGTAATTCTATTTTTTTTAATGATAGCCGACTTTCATAAATAATTTATCAGATTATTTATACTAAATAGGCTTTTTTCAATTGTAGTTGTAGTTTAATATGTAAATAAATAGAAATAAATTCTTATGACGTTACCTTCTTAAGGCGAACTGATTTAAAATATATGGGAAATATTATTTTTATTCAATTCATACATATTTCGTATTTAAATATATACCTAATATGTGTGTTTCACAAAATATTCAAAATTTTATAAATTGTATTGTGTTTTGGCTTAAAAGTTTATTGTAATTTAGATGTCTATTTTACATTTGAAACAGTTATATAAAACATATAAAATATTCATTTTACATTTATGACATTTCAATTGCAATAGTAAAAATAAGAAATATTTTTGTCAATTGCACTTATTATTATCGTTGACTGTACCATAAGTAAAAGTAATTTTTTTTACTTTTAAATATTTTAAAGTTACTTATAAATAATGTAATTATCATTGCAAAGTTTTCCAATGTTTTCAACTAAATATTTTATACATTTTATATCTAATCACAGGATTTGATTTGGAATTATTTAGCAGTCATTTCTCTATAGCATTTAAAAAATCCCAGTGACAAATATACATTTATTTTTTTAGATCATTCGAAACAAAAATATAAAAAAAATGTATTTATGATTAAAACAATATCATAATAAATACGGCCTTGTAACATTAAAAACGAAAAAATATTCCATGAACAAGAAATGTTTTTTTACTCTAAGCTCTAAAATATTATTAATATAATGGTTAAGTTATTTATTACCAAACGAAAGTATTTATCATGTAGTACCTGGTCTAGTCGTAAGTTGTTATTTTTTTATTATTTTGCTATAAACAATTTAACATTAACTTAATTCTATAGCCCACCTTCATAGATTATTAGAACATAGATACAAAATAATGGACCTAACATCGTATATGCATATCTAATTTGTAATAAAAAAAATTAAGTCAAACTCTCTGACATGTAATATAGAAGGTTATTTTGCTTTACAGATAGGTGCATATTTCTTTATTTTTTAATAATAAATTGACATTTTGAGTTTGTTTCGAAGTACAGTCACATTAAAACCTTGCAATACCATAATAGTCGTACTAGTGGATACTTAAGACGTGGAAAAATGAAATTTCAATGAAATCATTAAAATTTTTATCGATTGGCTTTTAGTGGTGCTGTTTGAGCACATTTTATTTCGTTAATGTCATGTAGGATTGAGAAAACACGAAGGAGATTGTTGGGTATTGGTGGCGAGTAAATTTCCCTAGCGGCGGTTTGTAGAACTAGTAAAGGACAGATTTGACAGCTATTTTTGAAGAGATACATGGGAAAAAACTCGAGTTTATTAAAACAATCTGCGATATGATTTCATGGTTGGACATTTACAAGCTAGTCGAAAATACTATAAGGCCTCTCTGTGAGGGTGAAATTAGATTACATTAGAGGGATTATGGAAACTTAAGCCCTCTTTGTTTTAGTTATTACACTGAGGAACACAGCAGTAGATATTTACTTTTTTTATAAATATCTATCTCAACACCTAAATAATTCTTTAAAGCAACCAAATAATGACAAACAGGCTGTTTATCGCGCATCTGACAACAAAGTACCTGACAGTATCTGTCATACTACTGGCATACGCTAGTTCTGCAAGTCGCCGCTAGGGAATCTTCTCGTCGCCAATAGTCCGATTCAAGAAACTTGAATGATCTGAACGATGCGCATTACGCTGCGCAAAACAAAAAAATTAGGTCTACTAATCAGAGTCGAGATTACTTCGACGGACAGGTACAAATTCTAATGCAACTCGTGTTCAGACATTTCGACCTGGTGGAATTTACCTATAATTCTAATTGTGATTAACTCTGTATAGAATGCTGGATTGTACATCGAAACTTACTGTATACTTTTTGTAAATTTCTGTCTGCAACATTCCTTTGCATTTAGTGTGTAATAAGACTGTAAATATTAAAGTAGCGCGTGTCTGTCTGTATGTAAATTTATTTTAATAAATGTGTAGATAATTTTAATTCGTTGTTTTATTGATATACTATATCTACCTACCCATAAAGTAAGCTACCAATATGGCGAATATTGGATTTGTGACGACGTCATAAAGTCTTGTTTGATAGACTTTTCAATAACTGTGAAGACCCAACAGGTATATGTTAAAGGCAAAATATACTTATAATGAAATATTTAATGAGAAAAGGCAAAAATATTTTTATACTATAGTCTAAAATATTACTACGTATCTTACCAGTCTAATTCAAATATTCCTCTCCCGCAAAAAACCATTTCCATCTAGGGAATTTAGCGCCATAATACACTGGTGGATATATGAATACACTTTGGACAAGCTGTCAATGTTATGGGTGTATTTGATTTGGTTGATATTTCACTATTTTTGACTACTGTATGAATGAAAATGTAAAAAACAAATAATTTGCAAAAAATCTATTAAGTATAAAGTTACAAATACATTACAAGATAATACACTTTACATGAACAATGTATGTTCATAAATTATATTACATGTGTACTTTTCGTCTATTGATTATTCATTAATGATCTATTAATGTTTTTATGGGTTTAAGGTCAGTGTCTCATAATCTTTCATTGTTTTCGTGTCTACTTGTTAGCACCATTCTTCTATTAATAGATGCATAATAGATAAGTGTCACATTTTGGATGTCGTTGACTGACGACCTATGACGCATGCACTTATTAGTACTGACTGTTTTTAATACGTTTTAATGTGTGAATTTAAATGAACGGGTCATTCGACTAAAGAAAAACTACAACGGTAGGTACGAAAGATTATATTTATTTATACTAGTGGACCCGACAGACGTTGTCATGCCAACCAAAGTGTCATTATAACGTCTTTATTTTACATGTTTAAATACAAATTTTCTGTCCAATTTTCCAATCAGCCAAATCGGTTCAGTCGTTCTCGAGTTTCAGCGAGACTAACGAACAGCAATTCATTTTTATATATAGAGATTTTATAAATATAATCGAAAAATCTTATTAGATTTGTCCTAAATCTAATAAGGAATTTGTAGGTTGAATTTAATAACAAAGTTATAAAACAAAAACTAAACCCATAGATACTATTATTTAATGTCTTATTTTCCATAAAATAAACATAATTAGATAACCATCTACAAATGACTTAACTCCATTAAAATAGCCTCTTGAAATGCAAATAAAACGATTTTAAGCGGTTATTTATAGTACATATACAATTTTATCAGAGCAAAAATAAATAAGTATGCAACACGCGAGCCGAGAATCGCGCAGATTGTGCATTGCTATAAATTACTGACAGTTACGGTTTAGGCTGGGCACTCACGAGATGACGAGATTCTAGATCGATTATTTATTAAGAATAATGTTTATACGAAAGATAGAAAAAAAATTGTTTATTCAAGTAGGCAGCTGGAGCTCTTTTGAATCGTTAATTTACATGTAATTTATTTTAATCTACCACCGATTCCGAATGTAGATCCTATCCGAGAAGAACCGGCAAGAAACTCGGCGTTACTACATTTTATAATAATTTGTCGTTAAAAATATTAACATTGTATTATTATATTATGGATCTAATTGGGCTGAATAGGTAATGAATCTGACATCACATCTTGTGTTAAAGATAATAAAAGTTCAACTTAACCCTCATCAGAGTTCAGACCAATGTACTATATTTCAGGAATGCTAAATCTGTTATTTATCTTGATAATAGTACTATCCTACACAGAAACCAAACCCATTTATACCACCTCAATATCTGACATATTATTATTTACTCATACTGTCTCTTCTTTCTTTTCGTATACACCTTGAATACATTTCTTTAAATCGAAGAAATATCCACAGCATCAAAGTGTAATCTACACACACGGGAAAAACGAGCTTGCTATTTTCTCATGATTCCATTAGCAACAAGACTATCAGCAGATACACATCAGTCTAATCTTTACTGAGGTACTAGTGTCGGTATTACTGAGAAACACTCGGCTACTCATTAAGACTGTCATTACAGCTGGCAATGACCAATTTGCAACGATATGGACGCTTTAAAACATTAGCTCGGCACCCTGATTCTATAACTATTAGCCTATTGAGTTCCTTATTCGTAAGAAAAACAAAACGCATTACGCGCTGGTCGGTGTTTCGATTTGACATACAGATTCAGGCCTGTCAGGTCAATCAAAACTGTCTAGTACAAGCGCCATCACAAAGCGTCATTTTGAAATTTAATTTCTTCATATAAAATAAAATAAAAATAAAAAATAAAAAAGCCTTTATTTCTTGCAGAGTACAAAATAAATAAGTAGAATGAAAAATAATAATAATAATAATAATAATAAAAAGTTATTTTTTAAAAAAAGTGTTAGTATTAAATTTAAAAATAAAAAATTAAAAAAATTAAAGAATTAGCCTAAATGTTAGTTTTAATTATTACATAAAAAATTTTACATAAAAAATTTTATTATCTTAATTGGTTAATCTATTCCTATTTTTTGTCTGCAAGAACCCCAGTGTGGGTGAAGGCCTCCTCCAAAGATAGCCAGTCCTCTCTAGATTGGGCTATTTGAATCCAGTTGGGACCGGCTGTTTTTTTGAGTTCGTCTTCCCATCTCGCTACAGGTCTACCACTTTTCCTTTTACCACTTGGCCCCGCCCATGTGGTAACCCTTTTCGTCCATCTCTGGTCTTGTATGCGCGCTACATGTCCCGCCCACTTCCATTTTAATGATTGAGCGTGTATCAATGCATCTTTGGCCTTCGTGATATGTCTTATTTTTGTGTGTCTTATTTTCTGTATCTTTCTGATATTCATCATGCTGCGCTCTATTGCTCGTTGGGTGGAAATTATTTTGTCTTTTGTTTTTTTGTTAAATTTCCACGTCTGACAAGCGTATGTTAAGCACGGTAAAAGACACGAGTTTAGTACCTTGGTTTTAATTTGGATAGACATGTTACTTTTAAATATGTCCTTTAGTGCCCAGTATTTGTTCCACATTAATTGTGCTCTGCGCTCTACTTCTAGATCATTACTATTCTTGTCAAAACTAATTTGTTTCCCCAGGTATATATAATTATTTGTATATTTGAGAGGCTCGTTACCCACATATAGTGTTTTCTTTACGCTGTTAGTCATCAGCATTGTCTTGGATATGTTCATTTCTAAGCCAACTTTTTTGCTGGCCTCATTGAGTGATTTTATCATATACTGGATTTCTGAGCTTGTTTCAGACAGGAGGATCAGGTCATCTGCAAACCTAAGGTGGCTTAGGCGAGACTCTTTGATTTTAATACCATGATCTTTCCATTTGAGCTGACCGATGACCGTTTCCAGTGTTGCTATAAACAACAATGGCGAGAGAGGATCACCCTGTCTTACGCCTCTTTCTATTGGAAACCAAGGTCCCGCTGTCTCTAGTTTGACTCTGCTCTTGCTGTTATTGTATATACTCTTGATAACCTGAATGTATTCTTTCTCTACCCCTTGCGTTGTTAGGCTTTCCCAGATGCTTTTATGTGATATGCAGTCGAATGCTTTTTGGTAATCGATGTATGCGATGTAGAGTGGTCTATTTTTCTCTCGGTATTTTTCAATAAGAAGTTCTATTGTGTGTATGTGGTCGATTGTTGAGTAACCCTTTCGAAATCCGGCTTGTTCGATAGGTTGGCGCGCTTCTAATGTACAGTTCATTCTCCTAGTTATTATTGAAGAGAAGAGTTTATAGATTGTAGGTAGCAGGCTAATTGGTCTGTAATTTCCTATGTCATTGGGGTCTCCTTTTTTGTAGACAAGAATAATGTCGGACTCAGACCATTGAGCAGGCGTCTCTCCAATTTCAATAATGAGATTAAACAATGAAGTCAGGTGAGTTATAAGGGTTGCTGAGCCGGTTTTCAATACCTCATTTGTGATGCCATCAGAACCAGGACTTTTTTCTGACTTAAGAGCCTTGATTGCTTGTATGACTTCGACTGTTTCAATCTGTGGTACGGGTGGATTTACGTTGTTAGGGCTTGGGTGTTGATCTTTACTAATCGTACTTGTCGATTCTTTAATACTATACAGATTTTTATAAAAGTTCGTTGCTACGTTGATTATATCGTTACGGTTGTTGTGTATTTTTTCGTTATGTTTCAATCCTTCAATCCACGTTTTGTTCGTTCTCAACTGTTTATAAGCTTTCTTTGTGCTGCCAGTTTCAGATATGTGTTTTTCAATAGTTTTGTATCGGTAGTTTGAGTAGTCCTTCCTAATGTACTTGCTTATTAGCTTATAAAGGGCAGAGATCTCGTTTTTCATAGCTCTAGATTTATTTTTTGTCCTCTGAAGTTCTTTCCGTCTCTCCATAAGCCGTAGTGTAGGGTTTGACAGAATTTTATGTGTTTTTTGTTCTTTGTATTTGCTTTGAATTGCTTGCAAGCTTCTTGTGATGGCGTTAATAATATTGTCGTAGTGGTTTTGTACTGATCTAATTTCCCTTGAGTTTAAAGTCTTTTCCAAGTGATCGTTGAATTTACAGATATCATTTTCGTTTTTTATTGTCTTCTTTAGATGGTTATTGTATGTTGTTCGACTTTTCTGTGGTTTAACATTTGTGATCGTTGCCCTAACTGGCCGGTGATCTGAAGGGTAGTCTATATTTAGTACTTCTATATTTTGAAAAATAAGGGGACGGTTTGATAGGATAAAGTCTATTTCGTTTTTGTGTTTTTTATCAGGAGAGATCCATGTCCATCTGTTTTTTAATTTTTTCTTATAAAATGTGTTTAAAATTGATAACTTGTTTTCATTAGCAAAGTCTATTAATTTCTGGCCCCTCTCATTCCTTTCACCGTAGCCATTCGGTTTCATGATAAGATATTCTTCTCTTGTTGGGTTACCAATTTTCGCATTCCAGTCTCCCATCAGAATTAAATTTTTATTTGATATTTCAATAGCTTTTTTGAGTAAACAATAGAATTTGTCGATTTCGTCTTCGTTTGCTTTTTCCGTAGGAGCATAGACTTGTATAATTGATAATTGTGAATCTTCAAATTGCAGATTTAGGATTGCGACTCTTTCAGAGAGACCTATGTAACTTTGTATGTTATTTTTATGGCATTTTTTTACTATAAAGCCTACACCGTACAAGCCAGGTGTCTGGCCCGTGTAGCATAATACAAAATTGTCATACTCTTCTATTTTATTTCCCATACGCCTCGTCTCTGCCAGTCCTATTATGTCGTATTTGATATTTAATAACGATTCATTTAATTCTATTAAACGTTCATATGTTGAGAGTGTTTTAACGTTATATGTTAAAATGTAGAGCTTTCCTGATGCAGTCCTAGTAGTGGTAGTGTTGGTTGTAGTAGATAATTTTGACGCTAATTCCCTTGTTGATTTTGTTTGATTCTTTGAAGGGTTTTGGTCGTACTCTTCCTCGGTGACCAGCCGGCTTGGAAGAATTAAACTATATTCAGTTTTAGATTTTTTATTATTATTCGTGTGAGAGGGGTGATTTTTACCTAATATAGATTCTGAAGTGGTTTTTAGATTTTGATTTTTTTTTAAATTAATAATATTTTTGTTTGTGTTTAATTTTTTAGTGTGTAGATCATGTGTAAGGTGGCCATCGGATTGCTATGTTTGTTTATTGTT
>DVXP01000702.1:0-18395 GCA_018235645.1 Junonia grisea | reverse complement strand
GGTAATGTTATCTGTGGTAGATGTGATGGTACGTCACTTGATATAATCTGTGAATATTAAAATATTGGCACGGAGGCATAGCTTCACTGCATAGAATGGTTTTTATCTATGGAAGTTCTGCCTCTTCTTACATAGTATTGTATACTCTTTGATCATAAAGTCTCGCCACTTCCTTGTGTAAGCATGTGAGTATCTACACATTGGAAGTGGAAATAAATTTGTCGCAATATGTTTTGTTGCCCATGAAATTAATTTCTAAGTTGTTAATTAGAGCTGTGAGAAATGAGTCCGTATATCCAGATAATTGATGTCCGTATAATATAGATTGCACTGTACTTTCCAGTGTATTTATTACATTCATAATTATATAAAAAATTCAAAATCTTTATATTAATAATTTCAGATAGCAGTGATGATGAATCTCCACCTTCAACATCTAAAAAAATAAATCAACCAACAATTGCCACCATCAATACAAATGAATCGGACGATGAAACCGAAAATAATATTGAATATAAGGATGTGAGTGTATTTTCACTAAATACCAGGGTAACATATCTTTGCATTGTTGGTGATTAATGCGCCATCTAGTTGATTTTAAGGTACCAGATCAATTTAAAATAGCAAAAGCAAAACTTTATTTAAAAAAAAATTTAATTATTTTTATTTTAAAAACTATAGTAAATGCTATAGTAATTCATGTAAATATTAGTGTAATATTAGTCTATTTACTTTATGGGCTGACTAAAACCCTGGCGAGCAATGCTGAGTTTTCAAATGCTAAATTTCTGTTGAAAATCATCTTGTACTTGGCAATGAAGGAAAACATTGTGAGGAAACCTCCATGTGAAATAAATTCTCACATGTTAATACACATATAGTGGAGCAGCATGGTGCATTAAGCTCCATTTCCATCTCCTTAAAAGGAGAAGTACCCTTTGCACAGCAGTGAGATACTTTTATTTTACTTCTACTTTATTTTATTTTTATATAGTAGACTTATTTTACTTCTACTTTATTTTATAGGTATGGTCAAGCAACATTCAAGATGACAGTGCAGAGATTGCTAAGAAAACTTTCCTGGAACTTGAGGAACAGAAAAAGAAACTCGAAGAAACAAAAATGTCTGTTCAGAATTATACTGCAAAGAATGATCAAATAAATGAATCCGATGTAAAGGATTTACTTGCACTAGGCGAAGAAGAGGTAATCCAAGAAATACCTACGAAAAAGAGGAAAAAGAAGATTTCTAAACAAGATAGTGATTCAGAAATGGAAGACTGGGAGGAAGTTAAAGGTAACAATATACATTAATCCCATTTGTTTATCAGATAGTTCATAATTTAGATTATTTTAATGTAAATATTCCTTAAAAATAAATATTACTCTTCTATAAAAATAAATTGTCGAAGACATTTTGACACATTCCACATTTTACTAACTTATGTTGAACACACAAATATACAAATTCGTCTTATTTTTTATTTATAAATATTGTTTTTTAATTTGCTGTAGTAGATACAGCCTTACACAAACTTCCTGACTAACTTGCTGTTAAAATTTTAGAGACCAAAGGAATACCACAACAGGGTTTACAACTAATAGTGGACATTCCTGATGCTACTTGTAGAAAAACAAAAAAACTGGACATTGAAATGATGATGAAAAGAAAAATTAACAGAGTTAAAAAAGAGTATCAGGTGTATATGCACAAAGTTCATGTCCTATGTTGGTTGGGACATGGTAACTATGTTAGTCAAGTTTTAAATGATCAAGCAATTCTAGCAGAAGCTTTGTCTATAGTTCCATCAAATGAATGTTACCCTGGAGAAAGAGTAGACATGAAATATCTAGAACAAATTACCACATGGTACAACGATAAAATGGTATTAAAACAGGACAAAAGTGAAAATAAATTCAAACCAAAAGCACCGCCCTTGAAACATATCTTGCTAGAACAAATGAAAGGAAAACGTTTTACAACTAAAAAGTATATGGTTTATGCTTTTGTTTCAATGTTAAGAAGCCTTGGTTTACAGTGTCGAATTATGTTTAACTTTGTTACTTTACCCATTAAACCGCCTTCGTCTGAATTATGTTCACTGTCGACAAAGGCAAAAGAAGATAAAGAAAAGAACAAAGACGTAAAAATCAAAGAAGAGAAAAAGTCGCCAAGTGCGTCAAAAAAATCATCAAAAATCAAAGAAGAGAAAATACCCCAACTTGATGGTAATTATGATAGTTCTAGTGACACGGATAACATAATGCAAGTTGATGGTGGTGATGATGAAACTTTCGTTAAAACTAGGAGACAAAAGAGTGCAGCTGCAAAGAATTCGAAAAAACATTCAAACAGTGAAACAAATGTTAATGAAGAAAGTGTTTCACCTCCAAAAAGGACAAGAAGAAATGTTAAACCAAAAGCAAATAAAGAAGATGAAACTCAAACTACAGATACAAACTCAAAAGCTAACACAGACAAAGTAAATAAAACAAATAATGACAAAGATAAAAACACGACAAATTCACGAAAGTCGTTAAGTTTGAATCGTTTACAAACGCAAAAAAGTAAAGTTACAGTTGAAGTAGAGAAACAGGACTCTGTGAGTTCTCGAAGGGGTAGGAGTAAAACCGCAAATTCGCAACAGCCTAGTGATAAAAGCCATGAAACAGGAACAACAAAAAAACCGAATGAGACACCGAAAATTGTAGTTACAAATGAGAATAACGATAAAGTTTCAAGTAAATATTTTGATACACCCAGTAAAGATACAGCCTCTGTTGGTAGAAAACGTTCAAGAACATCAGAACCCAAAACTTCCAAAGACAAAGATGAACCGCAAAATGTCAAGAAATCTCGAACAAGAAGTGCCCATACAGTTGAAAACAGAAGTAAATATTTCAATAAAGATACTAATAAAGATCCTGTTAAAAATACCAGAAGTAATAAACAGACTGATAACTTAGAAGACAAAAAACGAGTCAGTCATAAAGACCTTATAAAGAAAGACAAACCCAAAAATGATGTTACAAATGACTTGGTAAATATAATCAAGGGAAGAATTAAAGAGGCAAAAGTTGAAGCAAAGAAAGGTATTGTAAAATGTGAGTACAAAATTATCTACATTTATAGATATTCAACATACTTCAGTAATATTTAAATATAACTATTAATGTAAATGATTGTATCTCTATTTTTTAGCCAAGATAAAAGAGGAATCATATGATGACAGTGACTATTTACCTGTACAATCGCCAAAGAATGAAGCAGAAAGTGATGACGATTTCAAACCTACTAAAATAAGTCCGAAACCAAAACTTTCTGTGAAGAAAATTGATCGTCGCGTCGTATCTCAGGACGATGAGTTGCCGTTGCATAAAGTTAATGTGTGGTGTGAAGTATTTGTGGAAGAATTAGAGGAGTGGATTGCTGTTGATGTCATTAAACCAAAAGTGCATTGTGTCAAAGAATTATATGTAAATATTACCAATATCTTTTTTAGGTCTCCATACCCCAAAATGGAAAAACTGAATCATTTACTAAGTTTTCCTCAGTTGACCTTCAATATGTCTGTCTCTTTGTGGAGGCTACTTTCAGAATGATTGCAAATTTCAAGTCGAACTGATGGCTAAATAATGAATTCTATAATTTTAAACTTGCAATAAAATCAAACTTATAAATTATCGCAAATAGAAAAACAGCTGTTTTTGCCACAAAAAAAAAAAACACTCAAGATAATTCATAGTCTGACTCTCATTTAGCCGTTTCTTTTTCCTATAGAATGGAGCTACTCATCCCGTGAGGTATGTTGTTGGTTGGGATAATAATAATTACGTAAAAGATTTGACTCGACGATACGTGCCACATTGGAATACCATAACTCGCAAAGAACGCGTTGAACCTGCTTGGTGGGACACCGCTATAAAACCGTGGATTGGGCCAAACACCGCTAGAGATAAGGAAGAAAATGAAAGGTTGGATAGAAAGCAGCTAGAGGCACCTTTACCTAAAAGCATTGCAGAGTAAGTAATGCTGATTTTTAATTTATAAACCAACATCTTGGTAATCTCAAAATAATAAATGAAAAAATTGTCATTGATTGATTAGAGAACTTTGAACTAAATTCATGAATGAGACAAATAAAATAAGTGGTCTAATATATGTTTTCACACAACTGCTTTGCATTAGAAAACTGCGACATAAGAAATATTTTTTTTTACTTTTGTAATAAACGGCGAATTTATATGGTATTATTAGTATATATTATAATTACTATTATTTTTTTCAGATCTTTATAGAACTTTCATTCAATTTTACAGGTACAAAAATCATCCTCTCTATGCTTTAAAGCGACATTTGCTTAAGTTTGAAGCGATTTACCCACCTGATGCGGCTGTACTGGGCTTTGTAAGAGGAGAGCCGGTGTATGCGCGGGAGTGCGTGTATGTTTGTCGGTCACGTGAGATATGGCTGAAGGAGGCAAAGGTTGTGAAACTCGGCGAACAGCCTTATAAAATCGTCAAAGCTCGACCAAAATGGGACAAGGTAAGAAATATCAGTCTGTCGTATCAATGTTTTGTTTAATCTGTTATAGTCATCTAATTTTTGTGTAAGCGCTGTTTGCTATTACTATTAAGTTGATATAGGAAAATAGAGAACTGAAAAGTCTGCATGTCCTTTTCTTTCTGACTGTTGCTATTGTTTTGGAGAAAATTAAATTCAGGTGTAAATTTATTTATTATTCCCATAATTTTTAACGTGTAATTTATCATTGCCTCTAATATATTCAGTTTGTGCAGGGTGTAATTATTATTTAAAGAGTTAAAAATTTGCATAATATGTCAAATATACAATTATTTGTATTGTTACAATGTGTGTCAATTTTCAGCTTTCAAACAAATTAATAACTGATAAACCCTTGGAAATATTTGGTCCTTGGCAAGTAAAAGATTATGAGCCTCCGACGGCTGAAAATGGAATTGTTCCTCGAAACCCATATGGAAATGTTGAACTTTTCAAAGAGTGTATGTTACCAAAGGGAACGGTTCTATTGAAGTGTGAGTATTATCCTTTAATTTTATCTTTATAATAATTTGTATCTTAATATAATACATATACTGCCTTGATTTCCTTTTTAATGTATTCATTATTAATCCAATTGTTAATAATATTGTTAATCTAAAAATCGGACGATTTAATATTATGTATAAACTCTCACTTTATTTTCAGTGCCTGGTTTAAATCGAATAGCTAAGAAGTTGAACATAGATTGTGCTCCAGCAATTACTGGTTTCGATTATAGTGGAGGCAACTGTCACCCTGTGTATGATGGATTTGTTGTCTGCAAAGAATTCGAAGACGATCTTACGGATGCATGGCATCAGGTATATTAAAAGCATCATTATTTCAATTTTAATTTTATTCATAGCTGTTACTGTAAATAAATATAAAATTGTGCAAAACTCGTAGATCATTAAACCAATAAATGCGTAACGCGGGCGGCGACATAAATACTTCATTGACTGAACTCTCACAAAATCGTTTTTATTATTATAGACTATTTGGTATTCCCGTCGAGTACTATGGTAAAGATACTTGGCGTGACAATTCTTTAATGTTTTATTTGGTAAAGTAATTTTTATCATTTTCTCATTGAAAATCAAAAACTAACGAATAATATTAATTAGGAAAGTGTATAACAATTTATTTCCTTATTTTTGGTGAAAGAATGGTTTTAATAGGTTTGATAGTTACCGACATATTAGTAAAAAATCAGTTTTTGCCGTCTCCTGTAAAATTTGATTTTTCCTATTACCATTGTATTCGTTGGAGGCGTCGATATGTAAACCAATTAACATTTCATTTCACACATTATGTTTCCTTATCATTCATCCTTAAAGTTTCACAATATATAATTAGTTAATTGCTCAAAATGATACAGTTTAATCTTTCTTCTATACAATGATAATTTATATTTCAGGACCAAGAAGAACAAGAACGCAAAGAAGAACAAAAAATAGAAGCCCGAGTTTACGGTAATTGGAAAAAACTTATAAGAGGCCTTATTATAAAGGAAAGACTTAAAGCTAAATACGGTTTCAAAGAGCCAAGCACGTCTAAAGAGACTAAAGCAAAAGGTCCCAGACTTGTTGTGAAGAAAAAGTAATAAATACCAGTTTTAACTAATAATAAGTAGGATTAAGGTACCTAGTTTATAAAAATAAATAGTCTTAATGCCATTAACAATGAATCCGCCTGTTTTTCTAATTGTCTCCAAAAAATTCACTCCAATATTTTTTATAAGTTTGTTACTTGTTCTTGTTTTAAAATTGCATGCTGTTTTGTTGAGACTTAGTCTCGTGTGATGTGTGAAGAAAAAAACCCCATTATATCTACCTCAATATTTGATCTTAAAATATGTAATTAATTTACAATTTAATGGCCTTATTCTTATAGTTTATAGAGCATGTTTTACCTTGTATGTCGTTATATCAAAAGCAAAGCTTTATTCATATCTTAGTTAAAATATTCTTTATAAACATATTTAAGAATGGGGCAGAAGTATTGGATGTATACAATTTAAATCATAAGAAATAAAATAATAATAAGTTTTCATTTCGGCTATATCATATTAAGAAGCAGATACTAATAATTTACAGAAAAGGCTTAGGAATAGCTTTCAATTTTGTGGGTGACACGATAAAATCCCAGTTTATCGTGTCACCCACAAAATATTTTAATTTTCGCCTCTTAAATTTAAGTGATTTGTTGTAAACTTCATAGGTTAGCATGCCAGTTACTAAATATGTTACATAAGGCCATTTCAAATTGTACTTAAAATAAATATGATTATTTTTTATATAAGCCAAGTTCATTGTGTTAATTCCAAAATCATTTTAAATGGTCAAATTTAGGATTAAAAATTACGCCAGTGATTAATTTTTTTACACTTGTTTTATTTTGTTTGGCAATTGTCTTTTAAAATTGATTTTTTTTTTAATAAATACTCTGATTTTATTTTGTTTTTTTTTCATAATTTTATCAGTTTTTAGGCCTTTAGCGTTAACATCATTCATTGCCATGAAAAATAATGTTTTTATGGCACAGATTATTAAAATCACCAATGAAACCAAATGGAATTAGAAACTTGCCATGAAAAATAATGTTTTTATGGCACAGATTATTTAAATCACCAATGAAACCAAATGGAATTAGAAAAAAAAACAAAAAATATTTTTATCTTTATCTACTAGTCATATGATATGTTTGTATGTATGTAGAACTACCAAACTCAAAAACCACTTGACCGATTTCAAAAACTTACACAATTAACACATTCGCTGCACAACGATACATTACTTATTGATGGCCTATAATTATCTTATCTCTTTTTAACCTTTGCTTAGTTCATGCGAAGCCGGTATATTCGTACTATATTGTTACACGTTAACAGTCTGTTCATTTGTAACGTTAACAACTATTTATAATATTCATAACTTCAAAATCCTAGATCTATAGTAGAGTAAATAGGTAGGTATATAAATTTTTAGTAATTTTGAACATGGCTGAAATAAATATTCATCTATACAATTTTATGGACCTTTTTTTAACTTCTTTTAGTTGTAATATTTATTCTATAGAAGCTCGGTAGTATTTTAATTCTACTGGCATAGCCGTTACAATCATTCACTACTTACTTTGTAAGGCAAAAGTGTAAGACAAATTTTGGATACAAACTCCATAATTTTGAACAAATCCATAGTTGTGTAACAATAAATTAGGAGTAGTGTAATAAATTACAAGATTAATATTTAGTTAAAATAGTAAGATTGAAAATAAAGTAAACTTCTATATTTTTATAAAAAAAAGTTGTTTAGGAGAAGTTTAAGGTATGGGTAAATTAAAAACAAAGTTGGTGCTTATTTATTTAATAAAAAGATAAATAACGAATATTATAGAGTTGTAGTCGCAATATAACGCAATAAGCTGCCTTAATTTAATTATATTTTTATATGTTACACTGCGAAAGCTTCAAAGCATTTGGTATTAAATCTAGCACAGCTTACTGCTGTTTAAACAATTAAGTGACAACAGTATGTACAAAAAATCTTTGGTGTAAATTTTAAAATAGTAATATATTATATATATGTGCTTCAGATCTTCACCGTGAGATCTGGTCGGTCGAAACGATTGCATATTGCAATCTTTGCCGCGTTTACAGGATAGTTTACCTCATATCAAAAAAGTGATATTTGAAGGTATTTTCACAATGCCATTAATAAAGCCGTTCAATATATTTTTTTTGTAATTTTATTTTATTTTAATAAATTGTTTATATTCCTTACATACTTATTAATAACTATTAAGTCTATGCATCTTACGCTACGATATTTTATGACGAATTTATAAACTAAGGGCCCAGACACATTCATCACAGTTTGTACATATATGAAAGGAATGTAACCTTAATTTATATTTTCCTATCATAAAATATTCGCCTTATCAAATAATAAAATCTTTTATATATATGAGTCTTATTTGATATTATCAACCATTATTAAAACCAGTTTAATACATGGTATGATGAACAGAAGGTAGCGATATGCAATAGATTAGATTCCTTTCATGCTACCACGCATTCTTTAACTTTATAAAGTCCAGCTTCATATTATTATTAAGCCATGGTCAATGTGCCTGCGCCGAGTCCGAATCCTACACCTTTAGGCCCGAAGTTTCGGCCGTAGCATCCGCGGCAGTAGATTTCACCGTTGGGCCCATCATTCAGGTTAGTGGAATCCTAAAACAAATAATAAATATTGTTATTATTTTCATTTCATATAGATATTATAGCCATAAATTGTAGTTATTTCTAAATAAATAAGTTCAATATTTTTGATTCCATGTCTTCTATTTTGTAGATAGAAATCTCTCTATCAAACGAAATTAAAATTATTTTTTACATTGCAACACTAACGTTTAAAACCAAGGATTTAGGCGCAAAAAGGTTTGAACCCAGAACTGTAATAAAGATCAAGTGACAGCTATTGACAGCTCTTTGAGTTTTGACATTGACAGGATCTGTTTATTCATCAATCGTCAATGTTAGGTTAAGGGATTTTTATTTTCCTATTTATGAAAAAGTCATCCAATAACCATGGGTGCTCAAAAACTTGCAGCGGTACTTCTTATTTTTACAACAGTATATTTTGTCGATAACAGTTTAGCGGAATTTTCCACGGAAGATTGTGCCTCCCTTGGATTTATAAAAGCAAACCTTTTGTGTTCTTCGTGTGATCAGTTAAGGGACTTCAGTTTAGATCAATTAGTGGAACACTGCAAGCAATGTTGTCACAATGACGATTCGGCACCAAAGGAAAAGAAATATGCTCGCGCTATTTTAGAAGTTTGTACTTGCAAATTTCCAGCTTATCCACAAATTCAAGCGTTCGTCAAAAGTGACCGGCCTGCCAAATTCCCGAATTTACAAATTAAATACCTACGTGGCCTAGACCCCATTATTAAGCTTCTCGACAAAGATGGTATAGTCCGAGAAACGGTTGCAATTGAGAAATGGAATACAGATTCTGTGGAAGAATTTTTGAACACTCATCTCGTCAAAGAAGAGGATGACGATCGGGGATTTTTAAAAACTAATCTTATATAATTATTCATTAAATAAATTGTTTTATAATATGTATTTTTTGTTTTATTATTGATGAATAATGTAATCAAATGTACCAATATAACAATTTTGAATTACGATGTAATTGATGTAGCATAGAATACTTTAGACATAGACAATTGAATGATGATACAATGCTTATAAATAATCAATACTTACAAGAGATCTGTGGCAGTCTGCACATGAGAAGCACCTTCTGTGCCATGTGCCGTTCTTTGAATTCATTTGTTCCGCAGCATATACAGGGAATCCACAACGAGGGCAACCCTGCCCTTTAGCTGCCTTCTGTCCAGTGAAGGGTAACTGTTCCGTGCTGTAGGGGTATGGGGCAATTAGTATATTGTGTTGCATCACATTTTTAAACTGATAAATTATTTTAGAACCAAATATACAAGACATTAATTACTTTAATTTATAAATGACAAGGATATTGTGTATTAAATCATAATAAGTTCGTGCAAATCAAGTTTAATATAATTTACATACAAGGAAAAATGTCTATTATTGTTAAATATTTACTTAATTAATTGCTTTGTACAACATCTGACTAAGGCATATTTCTTTTCATCTAATGGAATTTATTAATAAAGATTTTCGAAAGAGGAAATTATTTTCTAAGGTTCCAAAATCGGGTTTTACATTATTATTTATAATCATTATTTTCAATAAAATTCACAATCAAAAATTTGTTAATATTCTGAATTAATTTTAAACCATTAATTAAGGACTATACAACTACAACTAAAAAAATAAAATAAAAAAGAAACATACTATGTGATGGTAGGCTCAGAATCGGTAGAGACCAGTGTGGGCGCGTGACCATAACCAAAGCCTCGTGGTCCGAAGAGCTTGGCGTAGCACGAGCGGCAGTGGATCTCCTTGTCGGGCCCGTCGCAGGCTAACATCGAGTCCAGCGGCCGGTGGCACTCCGCGCAGTTAAAGCACTTCTTGTGCCACATCTGAGTTAAACGACTTGGGTTTAGTTGTCTTACAATGAGTATATGCTATTGTGTAGGTCTGTTTAGGCGCTTGTACAGTGAACAGTCTATAAATTCTAACTCAGAGAGAGCTTTTTACCACTTAGGTACTGTACATTTTGTCAAAGATGTTAAATAATTTATTATTACAGTTTTGTCAATAGTTGGTTAGACTTTATTTCGTTTGCAAAACTCTTTATTTGTGTAATACAAAAAGAATTTTGTTCAGAAGATTACTTTGTAAATTTTACAAATAGGATTGGAAGGATCGACTGCATTAAAATTAGGTACGTAGAATTACATTTTTATTAGTATACAAAACTATACTTACAGTTCCCTTCGCCAGCTGTTGTTCCGCTGCGAACACCATACCACCGCACCTTGGGCAACCTTGTCCTTTCGGCGCCTTGATGGAGGTGGTGTCCGGGTTGTAGTATGGTCGGTTTGCCGAAATTTCTTCTTCGCTATAAAATATAATGATTGAATTAGGTATCTATACACAAAGTCTTTCTAACTAGGTATACTTATTTCTTGAGCCCAGATGGCCGAGTGGTGAGAACGTATCGATGTAAATTGAAGGTCGCAGGTTCAAACCCTGGCTGGCACCGTTGAATTTTCAAGTTCTAGTGTTTAAATTCGTCTCGTGCTCGGCGGGGACTAAAAACAATGTGAGGAATCCTGGTCGGAAGAAATTCTGGCACATGTGTATCTACAATCCCGCAGTAGAGCAGCGTGGTGGATTATGCTCCTTAACCTTCTCCCTAATACGAGAAGAGGCCTATGCCCGTGGAATATTTATTCTGTTACTTTACTTTACTCTACTTATTTTAGATAAAAAACTTACGACAAGCCATCAGTCTGAAGGAATCCAGAGCCGCAAGCGAAACCGTAACCGTGGGGTCCCCATTTCTTTCCATAGCAGGTTTTGCAGTAGACATCAGAATCGGGTCCGTCGCACGCGATGATGGAGTCTAATGTCTTGGTACAGTCGCGGCACTTGAAGCACTTGCGATGCCACTCGCGCCCCTTGGCGAGCACCTGCTCTGCCGCGTAGACGACTCCACCGCATCGAGGGCATCCTTTGCCAGGCGGCGCTTGGATCGCGGCAGTGTCGATTACCGTTGTTCTTGGTGCTTGGTCACTGAATATATGAATCTAGCTATATTTTTTGCTGAATAGGTATTTTGATCATTTGAAACGATAAGTTAAAAATGTGGGTAGGTACAATTAAGTTATGATTAGCTATCGTTCGCTTGTTCAAACAAGGAGATTGCGAGTAACAATTTCAAACATAAATCATCATATTCTCAATTAAAGTAACCTACTTCTTTTATGAAATGATAAATTCGGTTAACATCTCTTTTCTGCTTTATTATTATTTATTTTCATCAAACAATTCTGGGGTGCTTGGGGCTTAAAAAAAGGAGGCGGATCAATTCGGTCTGTATTTTTTTTTTCGTTTAATAATTCTTAATTTATATGTCGTCTTCGTACCAAACCACAAATGGTAATTAAATACGTTACATTTAAATATAATGCGCTGCTATGTACATATTAAGATCGATATTTATAATTGTGCAATTGTTGCGTCGAAAAGGTCGTTTGGATCTATAAATAAATAAGATAAATGGGTGGAATCTGTATCAGATTAAACATGTTGTAAGAGCGCGTGGCAAGTCTTGCCTATATTAAAATTAGTTCGTTCGAGAACGAACAGCGCGTTCTATTTTGGCATTGGCACTCTGCCATCTTTTGTTTGTATTATAAGCTGTTTTTATGAAAGTGAAGCGATGGAAATAACCTAAACCTGTCTGTAACCTGAGAAGATAATTTTTACATAATTATGTTTATTACTAAAATATTTTTAGACAAAACGACAAGCATACTTACTTTACTTACCACTTATAAAGTGGATACATAATAACTTATGTATAGAGAAATAAATGAGATATGTTATATGATAATAATAATTTTATAACACAGTAAAAATAATAAATTTTTATATTTAAAATATAAGTGGTTGGTACATTACATGCTGATTATGCGAACTGTAGGTATTTTTTTATTAATCGTAGTATTGTTAAAATACTATTAAAATAAGAAATATTAAAAAAATAATATTCAGACATTATCGTTAGCTTCAAACTAAAAAAAATGTATTCTATTTTCGTTATTTATGAAAAAATCTTACCCATTGGCATAAGGGTCGCTCTGTAGAACTCCTGCTCCTTTGCCATAACCATAGCCTTTGGGTCCAAACTTCTTACCGTAACACACTAAAGAAAAAACATTTATTAATTAGAAGATTATTTTATGGTTAAGCAAAGAAGCATGCTATCAAATGCGGTTAAATACCAATTTATTTTTGAAATAAGAAACGAAACAAAATAGCCAATTTTTAATAGATATAACATATATGTATATCAATTATAAAATTATTAAAAATTGAATAAACTGTTATGGAAAGTTAGTTTTGTTGAAATTTGGACAGGAGGAACAAACCTTTGCAGTAAATGTCTTTGTCAGGGCCTTCGCAACAGTTGGTAGAGTCCAGCCGCTTTTGGCAGTCGCCGCATTTGAAGCACTCCTTGTGCCATGCCTGGACATATAGTGAATAATGAGGGTGTGTGGGACAAGTCATGCGAGGGCACTGCACGCAGGGTACAACGCGGTTACCACAGAGGTATTGGACGTTAACACCTAAACTTTTATAACGGATCGTGCGTTCAGGTGGTTAACATAAGGACTCAAATACCTCGACAATATAG
Source organism: Junonia grisea (assembly GCA_018235645.1). NCBI lineage: Eukaryota > Metazoa > Arthropoda > Insecta > Lepidoptera > Nymphalidae > Junonia > Junonia grisea. Next base: position 4,967 of record DVXP01000702.1, on the reverse strand, counting down.
TTCTTTATCTGGTCCGTCACAATGCGTCGTTGAGTCAAGACTCTTGTTGCAAGTTAAGCATGTGAAGCATCGCTTGTGATAGCCCTATGGTACAAATTATGTTGTTATTTATCTGTTAATAAGCAATGCTTACTCTTTCGTTTCATAGAGAGTAGTTTAATGATGTAGATACACGTGTTTATGCTCTTCTTGTGGTTTTATTGAATGACATGAGTTTTGACTAGAATTTATAGAGAAATTAAAATAAAGTTGTAAGACAGAGATTAATGTGAAGCAGCATTGTCATCCGCTATAATAACAGACATATTTTATTAAAACGACAATTTTAAAATGCCTTACCCGTCCACGAGCTAACATTTGTTCGGCAGCGTACACATAACCACCGCATCGCGGGCATCCTTCACCTGGTGGTGCCTTTGCAATTACACGAGGCTCCAAACAGGCTCCATTCGTTCGCACACCCCTGTACAAATAAATGGCATCATTGTGTGCTCCCTAGAGCATATTGTCTGGTTGAGCCACAATCATGAAGAATTGTTAAAAGCCTACTGGGCATCAAAAGTTCCAATAGCCCCTACAAACAAAATGATTCACACTCATGGTAGGCGAAGCAGATGATGCCGGCGGCGCACCTCCGCCGTAATGGGAGAAGGTAAGGGCTCCCGGCCGCCCGCACCATGTCGGCTCGTGATTAAGTCTAGTCACACATACTACATATGTCTTATCAGAGGGCGCTTTCCTTATCCCATCACATGAATTTGCTGATTAAATCTATGTCAAGCGTTAACTAAGTGTTAGTTTGGATCAGTTGCGGAGAAAGTTACAAGAAACAAGAATGATGGAGATTTTCTTTACATGCTTTAATGGTGCGTCTTGAGCGTTACAAAGCCGTGCCCAGGCTTTATATATTGGGTTCTCACCGTTGTTCTGTTGTGTTCGGTTCGCCCCGATTAGAGGAAGGGAAAATCTAGGGAGGGAACGCGGTGACCCGGCGAGAGCCTTTGCCGTTATGGGTCGGGCCCGAACCGGTCTCGACCACGTTCCCGGTCAACAACAAGTCGGAAATGGTAGTCGACTCTTTTATTTTATTTTTTTTATAAATTATAAATAATTAGACCGATAAACAAAATAAATTAAGCGATAGCGAATAAATAACCCTAACTAGAATAATTTAAAGTACAGTGGCGATCGCGAGGCACCGCTGGTTGGCCGAGATGTGTGTCGGCGTCCCGCTAGCTCTGCTGGACGGCCGCTCGCGCTCAATTCCTGTTGCGACATAAACGGAGACTGGTCATGCATATGTCGGGCAGCGCATAATTTACAGCCGAGCGCGCACTTTCTGCTTATATGAGATTATGTACACGCGGTTAATGTTGTTACGTACGGGCCCGTAGGCCGGTCGACATGACGACCTTAGATAAGGAAAGACCCTCAGATGCGCGGGCGGCGGGAGTTCGAATGAATTTGCTACTTACGCGTTCTCTCCTTTAAGGTGATCACCGGTGTCCATGGACAGGCAGCCAGCACCACCGCCGAAGCCGTAGCCTTTAGGTCCGAATTTGCGCGCGTGGCAAACTTTGCAGTAAAGTTCACCTTCGTGTTCTGAGCAGTTGGTGGAGTCCAGCAATTTCTGGCAAAGACCTGCATGTACCAAAATTGTTTTAATCAAAATACATGTGTTATCACACGTGTCATGTATCTATAGTATCACTACAAACTCCACAGTTATTTATTTTTTACTGAACGTTTGTAACGTGAATGCTATCTTATTTTTTAGTAATGTATTAGGTTTTCTGAATTACAACCTTTTTTCAATCATATAATCGCTTAATTAAAATTTTTTCATAAACATGCATGGAAATGTGAGTATTATTTTGACAAACTTCTTCGGGATAAATCGAATTTGCTGTACTGGTCGAGCAGCGGCCGGCAATAATTGTATGAAAATCCATATCTGTCGTGTTAATGGCCAAATAAATTACTATGTAAAATAATATCTGTCGTGTAATTTAAAAATGGAACGATCTTCTATTCCGCAATATGGCGATCAAAGAGGTAACTTATAGAAGGTTAAATATTTTTTTATTTTTTATTTATTATTAATTTATTTATTTTTATATTTTATTCATTAATGTCGAACTGTATTTAATATATAAAGCTGTTTAGTGAAAAAATAAATACTTTGGCGCGTATAAAAATTCATCATATTTTTAATAATACTTTTAAAAAATTCGTTTAAATATTTTTTTCAAATAAAAGTTCTGAATTGTTTTGTTTGGGAAAATAACTATACAAGCCTTGGCCGCAACTAGGCATTGAGGGACGTACGTTCGTCCATCAATGCCCCTCTTGCCGGCCGCTGCAATAATGTACTCAAATTTATATCATTTTCTTTTGAAACGTAACATATAGGTTACTTTTTGTCTATCTACAAAACCACGAGGGCGATACGCCAGCGGAATATAGTATTTTTTTTTAAGTATAGATTTCTTTACACACATATTTTCGTAAAACCTAATTATTACCTAAGTTTGATATATTATTTCAATGTAGAATATAAGTCGTAGATTTACTAGAGTACTAATGTTTATATTTTTTCCAAAGGAAAAATATTTCGTTACCAAGTTTCTTTCAAGTTATTAACAGCTAATATCTATGATAACTTACCGCATTTGAAGCACATCTTGTGCCACTTGAGTCCGCCGGCGACGCGCTCTTCCGCCGCGTACACGGACTTGCCGCATTTCGGACACTTGGGGTTGTCTGCAGGTTTGAAAGGCATTGTGCTCGCTTAACTTATCCTGAAAACAAAATTTTACATTTATTTATATTTTATTTATATTGTTAAGTCTTATCGTAATTATAATTTACTTATACAATAAATAAGTTAGTCGTTTATAGCCAATAATGTTACTAAAATTATTTTTAAGTTCTATTTGACCGGCAACATGGAAATTGATCAACAAAAACTTTAATTATTTTTTCATAAAAGTATTTCACTTAATATCGGTATTCCACATTTTTGTTACGTCACTTAAATCAACTATCATTTTAGTACTAAAATAAAGCATCATTGAATCAATGATAAAAATAATTCTAATTATTGCATTCATTGGCCAAAATCCAAGTTGCCACGTTCACTAATAACGTATTAAAACTTGCACTTTAATTTCTTTTAATCCACATATTACAACGCACGTTAAAATATTAGTTAATACGGCTCCCTCCAAATGTTATGAAAATCTAGCGTAAGGACGTGCGGTCCGTAAGGCGGGCGGCGCGTGGGCTGTTTTCCGGCGCTCCTAATTTGGGGCGTCCAGGTAAAGTTACGCTTCTGGAGAGGCAATGCAGCGCTATAAATAGAGTGCATAAGGAAGGAGCCGTAAAATCACTCGCGTTTAGGTTAAGTTTTGTTAGGATCCTATATCACTTTCACCGATCACGGACCTGTTCGTCGAGTCGCTACGAGAGTCGAGCTCCCGGACGCGTATACAGTTCAGGGCGTTGGTGCCGAGACTGCGGTTCGCGGAGGTCGAATGATGCGCGAGGGCAGTGGGCCACCGTAGTCTATGCGCGAGTTGCACACGGCCCCAGTGGTGGGGCGTCCGCGCCGCCCTCGCACCCTCGCCCTCAACTGCAATTTGTGACTACCCCCAAGAATTTACAAGTCATCACACGACTCACCTGAACGACACCTCAGCGTGATTTTGTTATTGTTTTTTAATGAATGATTAATCTATTCCATTTGATTTTTTAACAAGCCTTGTTTTATTCGTTTGTTTTGAATTACTAAATCCTTATTATTAACATTATTATTATTTGAGGATAATTCTTATTTAATAATCCATTGTTTCGATTACTTACTTTAAAATTTTAATTAAAATTTTGTTATTGTTTTTAAATAAATGGTTAATATATTAAATAAAATTTTTTAACTCTGTTTTGTTTGTTTGTTTTGAATTACTAAAATTTGTGTAATTAACATTATTATTATTGTAGGATAATTCTTATTTAATTGTTCACCGTTTCGATAAAATTTTAATTAAAAATTTAAAGTAAGAGTAATTTCAAATTGTAATTGAAATTTTTCTTCTTAATAGATATAAAAGCAACCTAAACAAAAATAAAATGTTTTTAAATTTTTTTTTGAATTTGGTACTTAATAATCATTTAAATAATCAATCTGTATACATATCTAAGAATTTGACTGACAACAACCGCAAACATAAGCAGAATTCATAATCGTTGTCGACTTAAAAACAATCAACAAGGAACTCAAGCAAAAAGCTTTTACCGAAGTGCTCTATCTATGTTCAGTTCCTCATATTAAAAATCATTTTAATTGGTTCAGTAGTTTTAGAGTGAAACCGAGCTGTACAGACAGGCAGACAGACAGATAGGCAGACAGACGGGGCTACTTCCGCATTTATAATATTAGTACTAATAATAATAATAGGTTTGAAATATTAATCGTCGATCAATATGTAGTACCTACGACGTTGCTGAACATAGAACCTGCTCCATTTTAGAAATAGGTTAAAAGGGTGGCTGGAAGTTTACTTCCAGCTACCTTAGTTTGTTAGTTTTAACTAAAAAAAATACCTTGTTAGTTTTAACTAACAAAAATACCTTGTTAGTTTTAACTAACAAAAATACCTTGTTAGTTTTAACTAACAAAAATTGAAATTTTCGATTTAATTTATCGAAAATTAAATGAACAATCGGTGCTCGCGCTGAATTCTGTTGTGTTGTGTTCATTATGTTGCTTTCGCTAAATATAGCAAATTACTCGTTATTTTGTGATTAGTAATTCATTGTATTTGATTTATATTCAACTTTTCCTTCTAAATTAAATCACAGATTTTATACTATGAAATCGAAAGTGACCTTATGACCTTTTTAGGGTTCCGTAGTCAAAACGGAACCCTTATAGTTTCGCCATGTCCGTCTGTCTGTCTGTCTGTCTG
>DVXP01000701.1:0-18399 GCA_018235645.1 Junonia grisea | reverse complement strand
GAGGCTACGGGATCGCTTTCGCAGCACGTCCGCGGCCTCTCCCGTGCGTTGCTCCGCTCGTGGCTTGCGGAGGCCTTTACAGGAGGGCGAAGATCACAGTACCTACTAAGTGACATATTTCGGCGAACAACTGTCAGTCATGTAAACAAAAGTCCCTTGTGTACGCAGGCCAATAATGTTCGAGGCATTTACTCCTTTTGCCTTAGTAACGCATACATACTTACTATGTATCAAAGAGTGATGCACAAGTATCGGTCTAGCAGCGTGGTACAATCATTTTTCAAGCAGCGAAATAGTAATAAGCTATAAAACACACAAGTATCACAAAAGGATATTATTTTTACTGAAATAACTATTGTTTAAAAATATCTCTCGCTGCAGACACACAGAACATTTATGCGTCATGATTATTCACAAAGCGTTTTTAATTAAACAGGTCCCGTCGTTGTAGCGCCACATAAAATTTTACAACCCTTTAATAAGACGTAAAACCGCTATCAAGCTCGTGTTTTAACGACGAATATTAATGATTATAGACACCGCAACATATTTTCGGGTAGTTTAAATTGTTTTATGCGCGATATATTTGATGGTATTATTTAAAATTAAAATTCATTCGAGCGTTCTCGTTGGAAATCGGATTAAATCTGTATTTGAAATTATCAAATATTATATAAATTATTGTGATTTTTTATGTACTTAGTTGTATTTTTGTTCTTTATTGCTTAATTTGCTCAATAAAATTGTAACTTGCACATAAAAGAATAATTCACATCAATTTTCAGTTGAAATAAATTAAAGCTCTAATTTTGACACTGATTTGCACAGATTATGGGAAAGATATAATCAAGGTATAACAATTTTATATGCTACCTTTAATCTACGAGTATGTAGTTACTCCTTATGAATATTCGTTTTTAATTGATAAAAACCGGAGGAGGTTCTCAATGCTATAATATACACATAAATATCGAAGAACTTTTTACATACAGCACTTTAAAAAAAAATCGACAAAAACTTCATCTCTATATTTTTAACAACGGTTTAATTAAAGTGAATATTCGCAAAAAAGAATTTATTAATCGATAGTTTTAAGTGAATATATTTTTCAATTTTCAATAGTAGGTAGTACCTATGTTACTTAGTAACAAGTCATTAAAAAACTAAAGTACTTTTTTATTTTCACAGCCAATATACTATACGACGATCGCAAAAATTTTCAACTTTCAGCGATATCCATCATGAAAAGCGTCGCCCAGGGACGTTGACCAGTGTAAGTACGACGGATTAAATAACGCTGTAATATTACCACCCTCCCGACAAACTTCGACGATAAAACCAGCGAACCGGTTACACATAAATATTAAAATCTAGTGTCACTAAACAATCCTCGAAAGTAATAAAAAGAAACAATAAAGACGTAACAAAGCAGCAGTATCAGTTATATCACTCAACGTTATTTGCTTAAGAGAATTTAAATAAACTTAGTTTTATGATGAGTAAAATGAAAAAAATCACATTACTCTTGTCTTTCAAATATATAACAGCCTAATATAAAGCAAATCATTGTCGCTTTACTAATTTTAACAAAAAGACGACTTACGTAATGTTACCCAAATGTCATGGAATCAACAGAAGAATATTTGGAATTCTGAAGTAATGTCAACCTAACGTTTAATTTTGTTTTCTGTGAAGAACAATATCTAACCTCAAAATTAAGCAAAATCCAAACATACGCAGACGGGAGCATACACTAGTCTAATCGTAAATAATATTGATCTGCATAAGGTTTTGATAATACCAAAAAACTTAATTTTCGAATTTCGATAAAGACTCTGTGTCAATAACAGATCTTTAAAAATTAATCTGAATAAAAAGCTATTTCACTCTATTAGAAATGAGAGAATGAATATGAAAGATCAAATGCCTTTTCATTGGCATTCATAGAACTAGGGCAGTACACTCGATCCCCACCGGTCACCTTTAAAATGATCTACGTGTTGCTCTAAATACAAGTCCTTAGTTTTTGGCCATTGGCGTCTGCAAAACTAAGTGAAACTTGAATTATATGCGATTGTCTAGACATTCCATTGTAAGAAAAACAAATTAATTTCCCTCTATTGTAGGTACGGTCGAAAAGTACTCTGTTGAATTTATGTCTTCTATTGAATTATAGCGCAATGCTAAAAATGAGAAAAGCGAAAATTAACTAACGCATTCAGTACAATGAATGAACGAGAATTCTCCGAATGGTTTTCACGGCAAATAATATTACATTTTTATTGTTTGCTCAAATTTTATATGTGTGATTATTCTGCTCCTAACAATGAGTTAATTGTTGAGTTGAAATCTTTTATTATTTATTCGAACTTTGCAATTCAAATATCAATATAAGTTTTATTTATTTTCTGTGAATGAAATAGTTGTTCAATTAATAGTTGAGAGTTATTTTCACTGGTTTGCACTGCGAGATTTATTTCTGCATAATTTTCAGTTCAATGGCTACTACAAATAATGTTTCTAATTCAACGATTTATCATTCGTACGAAGGAGTAAAATGTTTTGATTTATGTTTTTATTTTTTCGATATAATATATATTTTTATATTGTAACATGATTCATAGATCTTTAACAACATATTTAAAATAGTTTTAAATGTGTTGTTAAAGAAATTGATTTTATGTATGCAAAACATTAATTTTTTATATAATTGTAATATTATCTTAAAAAAACGTATAAGGAAAATACTTTGCATTAAATAGACCATTCTTTATGTAGGCAAATAGCAGTTTCTAATTAAATTTCCATGGAGACAGTTAACCCACAAATCTGGCAGAGCTATCACCTCTGTAACCGCGCTCGAATTTAATCTCGCTAAGTGGGACTGCGATTGACGATATTTTACGAGGCGTTCGCGTAATCAACACGCGTTTACCCTCCCCTACACTGTAGCACTTCAAACTATCCTTTACTTGAACGGGCGTAAAAATGTTAAGTGATAGATGCACTGTTTATGACGTGTAGGTATGTTAAGAATTCAATACGATCTTGTTGTCTTATTTTACAAAGGCGAAAGTTTGTAACTTTGGATATTAGTTGTTCCTTCACGGCAGTATCGTTTTTCCAAAAAAAAAAAATGTCCAAATATTGATATGGTGGCTTATGGTGGCTTATGTTTACTATAAAGTATGTTTACTATAAAGTTTACTATAAAGTATGTTTACTATAAAGTAAACATAAGCCACCACCATATCAATATTTGGACATTTGATTATAAAATCATCAGAAGCGTGGATGAAGTCGCAAACAGCAGCTAGCATGATATTAAAATTTACATTTATCAAAACAGCAGTTAATATGAAACAGGTAAAGCCATATTTAGGATTCAATACTAATATTACAATGAGGAACGATTTGATTATTAATTTGTTTGAATGGAATAGGTTCCGAAATTACTTGACTATTTAGAAATATTCTTTCACTGTAGGGAAGGTACACTATGTCTCGTGAACATCGATATTATTAAAATTTTAAAATAGTTAGGCATGCCAGTGCGAAGCCAGTGCGGCCTGCTAGTCTAGCTATATGTTGAAAACGTCTGTTATCCAGTAATCAAGGTCAAGCGAGTGCATTTGAGTGTGATATCACTGAATTCTGTCTAAGACAGCGTTTGCCTCAGTGGACGTGTGACGAAGGACGGTCCACATCCATTTCTAGGAACATCTTTAAACCTAAGATGCTGAGATTTAAACGTATTAACTTTATTTGTTGAAATAAAAATGGATTTAAATATATTCGCTGAATATTTTCGAGCATTAACCTAATCTTTTTTACTACTACAACGTGAAAATAGGCTTCAACCGATTTACTATAGATGTACACGATAATGTTGAAACAGAAAGTTCTAGAGATTACAATACGTCAATCTCAACCGAAGATCGCGCATTTAATACTTACCGAGATTACCATGACTGTATAAAAATTTTAAATTTTATCAAAGAATTTGAAAAATATATTCTGCGGAATTAATCTCACTATGTACCTGTTGTAGCTAAACAAAATAAAAAGAATTTGTTTAAGCTGTAAATAGATAGTAGCTGGTATTTAAACGAAAGCCATTTATTTATTGAAAAGGAACCCTTTTGTACCGTCCACTCTTAATGGCAATGTTTTGGTCTGCGACTATACGGACGCGCGATTTTAATTATTTTCGTCCAATTTACGAGTGGCCATTAAAGGAAAGGTCCCCAGCGACCCATTAGAGGTCCGCGATGTACGAGTCTTGTTGATAACTTTACAGCACGATATTTTATATGGACAAGAATTAGTGTTTAATCTGACCAAGTCCGGGCAATTTAATGGGGTCCCAGACGCCTGCTATTTGTTTAAAAATATTTTATCATTGTTATTTGGTGTTTTTTATTATTATTATTCTTAAATCACAATATCAATACAAAAAAAACCATTTTAATCAATAAGGCTCGTCTACGAAGAGATATTGCAGGTATTGAGAGATATTTTAAGACATTGATTCGTTCGCGCTATATTTATTTTTTGATTATTTTCTTAATATGTATTAAGATTATTATTAGATTATATTAGATTTAAATTTATGTAACAAATAGATATTGAAAAAAGTTTGAGTTCACAATTCAATTAATAAATACTAAATTTAAACTACATTTATGCAACTACAACTATTTTATTTAAAAAGATCATAGATATCGAAGTGCTTATTTGAATCTACAAAACAAAAATACGCTTTTATTTATCTTTCTACAAGTATCAAGTAACATGATGTGTGTATTTGCGATGCACTTTAGATACATAAAATGCATTTTGTATGGCGCGTGACAGACGGCAGTTAGTGGTGCCCCCTGACGAGGACATTTTAGATTCCGAAAATGGAAATTTATTACCGTTTTACATTCAAATAAAGTTGTTTTACTTACAAATCTTTCTATGAAATCTGAGGATTTAAATAACCTTTTTTTCTTATTTTAAGTATTTACCTGAAAATTTAAAGAGACGTTAGAAAGAAATAAATCGATATTTAATACTATAATTTGGTAATAAGCTTAACAAATAAAGATAAAAATTTTATATAAATTGGGTTCTTTATTAGACCACTCCAGTTGATACTCAATTGCAAAATGGGGACGACCCTCTCTAATCTTGCTTTCGTATCTGAAAAAGAATCAAATTCGAGGAAGATAATCCGTCGAACACGAATACGCAGGTAAATAGCTATTACACGCTTCAGTGACCCTTCACAGAGATAAGGTTTGACGATGTCACGAACTCGCCAGCTTTTGCTATGATTGATAGACCCGTCACCAACCTACCAAGGATCTTAACTATGACAGCTTCATTTCATGCCTATCTCTACATAAATCCATGCATGATACACCGCTAAAGATAACCACCGATTTATACTGTGATCGATGATGGTATAGCTTCAATGAAGAAGCTATTTAAATTCACCATAAAAGTGTTAAAATAACAAAAAAATCAGCTATCGTCGAATTACAGCAGAAAAGAATTAGTAAATGCGGGGAATCGAGTCTACCGAAATCCGATTTATCATCGTCGCGTCAGTATCTCGAACATTCAGCTGCAAATTGTGAGACCCCAAAGAGACTTTTCATGCGAAATAATTTAACTTTGCAATGAAGCTCCTCTAAAAAATTAAAATCCGTTTCCTTTCTCCGATAATTTTGTCCACTCTTAAAAGAGCGGTGACTCGAATTCTATTGAAATCGAGGTATTATTCATTTAAATGATACTTAAGAGACTAGCAATTAAGGAGAAGTTTCTTTAATAACTTTACTTACAATTGGCAAATAATTATAATTATCACTGGGGTCTCCCTTTGGTGATTTAACAAAAAGGCAAAAGTACGTAACTTTTCGGCGGCGTCTTGCCTATTTAAATATTCCCTGTACAAAACTGTCTAAACATCGAACCGGTAACAAATTTCAACTATACTCTATACAATTTAGGGTCGAGTTTGATGTAAATACTTTTTCTAAATAATGATCAAAGGGAAGTTTGATTTTGTGGTGATAATTGCGGCGAATCCCTAATTATTTTGAGGGTAAACTTTTGCCCAGAGTTAATTTGCGACTCTTCGATTCCTTTTAATGGACACTTTTTGGTGACTTTCAATTTGTATGGTTCAATGGTGTACTCATTAAACTTGCAGCGCCGGCGTGACAATGTTGAAATATAGTCAATTTTAACGACGTAAAATGAATATTACTTGTCAATTTCTAGGGACGCGGGAATAATTTGATCTCGGAATAAAATATGAATCCCATTAAATAAATATTGTACAGCCGGTAATTGAAATGAAACGGTGAATTTAAAATTTTGCAGTGTTTCCTTTGCAAACCACGTTTCGTGAAAATATTTTGTACGACACACAAAACAAACAACAGTGTGGCGGTCTCCCCTGCACCGGAGTGATGTATAACTGATATACAAATTTATATCACACTGGCGCCGAGCCCTTTTAGTATTCCCCTCGCAAATCCCGTTGAGCGTTTAGATGTAGGTATACCTAGGTTCTGTTTAGACCTAGGTATTACGGTTCAAAGGGGGAAAGGGAGAGAGGAAAAAGGGGAAGTAATTATAGGGGGAAACATCAAGTATGTCAGGGGGAGAGTGTGTTGTAAGGACAAAAATATGAGGGTAGAGCGCAGTGGAGGTAAGCGTGTCGCCTCGCATCAGTTCACTGTGTCACTGTTGATCTTTTGAAGACACGAGTCTATCGTTAATAGGTACATATAAATCCGTATTTAGCTATAAGCTCTTTTACACGCGCTCGCCCGCAGCGTAGTTTTCATAAATACGTTTTCCTTCGCGGAAGTCATTACACTCGTCGGTTACAATTATCACCGAAGCAGCTGCGAGTTTTGTATTTTGTTGCATTTTAAACTTATAAACTCTTGACTTATATTAAAAAATTGTATATTTTAAGAAAAAATGTACTCAATAATTATTTTCAAATACAAATGTCATTGAATTTTTGTGCATCGAACAAATTATACGTCGCACGAATATAAACCCAGTAAGACTTTATCATTAACAAACAAACAATCTAACCAACAAAAAAAAAATACAAAATAAAACAAAATTTAACAAATATAATTCATCCCACAAACCGTGTTATGAATAACTGGATCAAAATTTCGGTTGTATAACATTTCGCAATAGGTATAGCGTTGAAAGTATTCATCAATTTGATTGTAGGGGTGACGCAGCGCTGTTGCCAGGGGCCTGGGACCCTGGTCGCACTAAACGTCTGGCTTCAATGGATATGACGATATTAAAATGTGACTTGTTGCTCTTGAGGTGTATTAGAAATTGGTGATGATTTGATGGTGAGTAATTCAATACTAAATAAACGCGTAAACCACTAAATTATTATAGACATGGCTTTAACGGATTGATATAAACCATAGGGTATGTTTTATTTATTTAACAGTTTGTTAAACATCCCAGAAACACTTTTTATGATTCCTAGCATAATTTTAAGGAATGACAAGTTTGATTTTTTAGAAATTATTTCACTTAATGAGAGAAATTGGACTGTACAGGCGTGAAATAAAAATTAAAAAAATTGTTGTTTGAATATCTTAATTTTAACATTTATCTATCCTGCTTAAAAATTATGAAACTTTATTAAAGAAAACTACGACTTTAAACCTAAACGGTTGCTTAAAAGTTAAATGAAATTAAATAGTTTTAAGTTGTGTTTTTGCTTTTACTCGTAGTTTCATAAATGCCATATATGGATACAAAATAGCCACTACTTTATATTTATATCAATCGAAATCCGATAAGTAGTTTTTCACTTTTGTAATAACAAATTTTTAGCGAAAAAATAAAAATACCCGAAAAACGTTCATACAAATAAAATATCAACAATTTTGGCGCATACACTTGGTAACATTTTCTAGCTTCGTAACACAGCACTGTAGGAACCCTATAGGTATGATTATCTGCAGATTAGTCCCGGCCAGGGGATCTGACGTACTCGCGTTGCTAGGCTATGGGGGTTCTCTCCCCAAGGTCAAGAGTTATAGCCATAGCTAGGGACCTATGGAACAGAGGGGAGAAGATGTACTTATTGGACTATGAATTCGTATTAATCGTGTAATAGGTAGATTTGATTGAGTTTGATATTTTGTTTATAGACTTAGGTTGGTTTTGATTTTATGTTCTTAGGTTTTGGAATACTCGTTTTTAAATATTTTAGTAGAGACAGCGTCTTTCAAATCTAACGGCTAAAATTTGAAGTGCTGTCAAACCTTGTTTTTATCAGCTTAAACTAGTAACAGCTGGTGGTTGCTTACTTATGCGGATAAAAATATATCAAGAATACAGTAATTTTTCACCGAAATGCATTAGATTTTAATTTGAACAATACAAAGCTTAGGGAACAGTAATGTAATAAATAGAAGTTTCTAGCATTTTACGTCTAGCAACAAAAGTGTTTTAAAACATTATATTTTAAAATATATAAAATTAACGGGTTAAGAATGTAAAAAATCTTTGTAATTTTAAGTTTTTTTAAAAGTTAACAAAGAAAGGGTTGATATTAATAAATCTTCAAGATAAAGCTGAAAAACACTTTTATAATTATTATACGTACTTATTTTATATGCAAAGAAAACGAGACTTTATTTTTAGACAACGTTCATAAATAAAATATAATGGTTGCGTATTAGAAAGTAAAAAAAATATATTCAAGAGAACTTAAGCGAAAGGAATAAAAATTTAAAAATGCCTCGAAACAAACAGCAAGTTAAATAAACCTTAGTCTCAAAAGTTTCGTTTTAAATCTAAAACTAAGACAAGATTGTTCTCAAGTCTGGCTACTTGGAAGTTTACAGGCCTCGTAATTTTACTTCTTATTTGTACCTCTGATATTTGCTCGCAAAAACTTTGAATACAAAATAAATAACATTTCTTATCAACCATTAAATTGTTTCACGTCGTTTATCAGAAACAATAATTGTATTTTTTAACTTTTGCCATTAATGTTTTGACGCTAAAATACATTTATAAATTGTTAGACGAAGTTATTTAGATTTATTTGGAACAGAAAAATTGTTTACATATTATTCTACACAATACACAATTAATAAAATATATTTCTAACATAAATAACCGTGAGGTTTTGGTTATTCGTAATTATGTACATATTTTTGATAATTTATATTTATCTATATCCGTACTATTTTATATTTTACTGTTGCTTTACTTACTTTACTACCCGCAGCTTCTCTCGGGAACTTTGTACTACAAGCATCCATATGGTCAAAACAGATCACTGTCATCGCAGGAATCGAACCCGCAACCGATAACGCTTTAGTGACCACTGCACCAGAACTGTCTTCAAAATACATTCTTAGCAGATATCAATCTGTTTCAATACTTCTCTATAGATCCAGCACTATTTCACTGAGCCATTACTTCATAGAGTCAGTTCATCCATTACTCGATTAATCATTCCGAATCAATTCAAAGCACGTTTCGTTCTGACGTAGACATGTGAACGCTTTTCTATATTTATTTCTGCAATTTATGTGAACTCGCTCTCTATCAGACCTATCTATTCATCTAAGGATTTTTAATATTTCTTACGCTGAAGATTTTTCTTTAGAATGAAAGTAATAGTCTCAGTAGCTAACTTACATTTATATTTTAGGAATTTTGTTTTATTATACATGGGTATATTGCTTCTTAAAGTAGCTATAGTATCATTAAGTATGTGACACTTGACGACCATGTTAGAAGCACATTAATAAAGGCATTATTAATATAAACATGAGTAAAAGAGGAGTGACTGTTGAGATGACGGCTTATAGGCGAGAATGGAAGAGAAGAACATGTTGTGCCGACCCCACATAAAGTGGGAAAAGGGCAGAAAGATGATGATGATCTTACATATTAAAGACATACCGAAATTTATCTCATATAAACCACGAGGCATTATTCTATGTAAAACTAAAAGTCATAGTACGAAAAATATTTTTTATGATCGAAAAATGGGGAACCTATTTGTGAAAATGTAGGAGAGCAATATGGTCGAATTTGTAATAAATATCTCATAATTTTTACTATCAAAAAAGTTCAATAAAACTCACATAGTAATAAATCCTTTATGAATTTAAGTCATTTCTAATAAGTGCTACGAATAAGCATTGCTGGATATTAATGGCGATTTCACGCCCGGCCGATTGCGATCGGAATGGCAACCGTTTGTATTCGACTCGACCACGGGGTGGTTCTGATTTCATTACGTGATTTATTTATTTTTTTTTCATCTCCCACAATCCAATAAATCCCGATGGCGGTGGCGGGTTAATTAATAATTTAAGGACTATTCCGATGTGTCAAAAAGTATATGATAATTGAATTGAATGACATTCAGCTTTTTAAATGTAAATTTACTTTTTGTGTGAGTTCGGTTTAAAGCTTTTTCATTTCTATCGTTGTTTTCTGTATCGTACCTAGTGGTAACGAAATAATTTCTGAATTATATTAATATTACAAATCTGAAGATTTTGTACGATAAGGTGCTAATCTTAGCAAGTATTACTATTGTGTACTATTATTTGAGAAGCTATTAGTTTAATGTAAAATATTATGAATCGTATTTTTTTATACATTATACGATGACATTAATTACTGCAATTAATGGATTCCTAGTTTAGTGGTTACAAGCCAAACTATTTACAGATTTTCCATAAAATTGCAAAACTGACACTATTAATGGTCGTGGCTTAAAAAAGTTCGTATGATTCATGATCGTGAAATAAAGTTTGTTGTAAATACATTGGTATGAAGATTAATTTTGTGTTCATTAATTATTTATCATCTTTGACATTTGCCATATAAATTATTTTAATTTTTATTCCATGGTCATTTATAAAGAAAATATAACAATTATGTTAGCTGTACATATAAGATATATTCGTAAAAAATTGTAATGGTGAATTATTTGTACCAAACATGGTCCAAATGTTTAATTCAAGCGGGACAATTTAAAACTCGACACGTTTTTTGAGATTCAGCATTTACCAAATTACGTAACAACATAGCTGCAACTGGACGAGTTATTTACGACCTCAATAAAGTGAACCTTAAAATTGTTAATGAAAAGGTATTAAAACAAGCGGGCCCCTCGTAAATAACCCTGTGACAGTTCACAGGAGAGAAAAATGCCACTCGGATTTGAACAAATTACAACAGTGTGACTCCACGTCGTAATCAGACGGAGTTTTGTAATTAAAAAAAATTGTGAAGCTCTTTATATTTGTTTTAGTCGAAATGAGCGACTGCCTACTAATTTTAAGGTGAGGATTTTAGGTGTCAAAACATTCGGTCGAATTGTAAGGAGCTTTTAAATATTTTGTGTGTGTGTTAATGACACGCTTTTCCACCTAGATATTTGTAAAATTGATGTTTTTGTGAAGGATCCAGCGTGTTTTCTGTCGCCAACGAGCGAGGAATGGGAGCTTGTGATATAAATATATAGATATAAAAATTATTAATTTGCCCATCAGCTCCGGTACGTAAAAATAAAAACACATATATTTGAAATGACAGATATGTTTGAAATAAAAACTTTTGTAAGAAGTAGTATGTGATACTCATTTTAACATAACTGAAACTAATAAAGTAATACTTGTTTTCTGTTGTGGATTGACGCTGCATTTTTAAGGCTTTTACAAAATCTATAAACTTTCCATAAAAAGTTTTAGCGCGTCTGTTATAGGTTTTCCCATCGTTCGCTACAAAAGCGCCCAGGCTCACGATCGAATCGGATTAAAAGTTTTTGCCTGAATCTCGAAAAAAACGTATATGAGTACACACAAAACTCCCTTATAATATTTGTATGATACAAGTTGATTTAAGGTCCCTTATATTAAACCACCTAATTACGAGGTATTGGAAAAAACGGCTTAATCTATAAATTCATAAAATTAATTAATTCCTAGAATAGAAATAGAAAGATTGAATTTATATATCTTTTCAAAATAAAAAAGAAGTATTAATTTACTGATTGAGCCCTTT
Source organism: Junonia grisea (assembly GCA_018235645.1). Taxonomy (NCBI): domain Eukaryota; kingdom Metazoa; phylum Arthropoda; class Insecta; order Lepidoptera; family Nymphalidae; genus Junonia; species Junonia grisea. Next base: position 6,309 of record DVXP01000701.1, on the reverse strand, counting down.
TTTCGAATACTTCTGAATCAAGTGCCGCTACCTCGTATATGACTTATACATAATAAATGTACATAATAGTTACAAAAATCATTGAGTAAAGCGTACAAGGATAATTGCAGCAATTATAATTACACACAAGTGTAAACATAATTACATTCATATCTATTATCTGTATAAAATATAATATCATTACCTAGCTGCGATGTCTAACATATTAATTTTATTAGCCTTATCACGTATTCACTCCTCATTCATTGGACCAGTGCGCAGCTGCTTGTAAAAATATCCCTTGGAGCGCAAAATATTCCTTAGACAAATATATTAGATAATAAATATAAAGGCTATTTCTCTAATGGTTATTATAATTTAATACAAGCGGCTTCACCTGTGTAAAGATTTAGTACTTGCCTAATTGAATTTTTCCTCTTACTATAAATTGTAGTGCTTGTTGCGAATAGATTATATTAACGAGCTGCAATAAGTAATAAGATTATTATTGTCGAAGTGGTAGTTTCTAAAATTTTAGCTGACAAATAAATATACTTTTACAAAAACGTAACAAAAACACTATAACATAAAAATGTGATAGACGGTTGAAATCAAATTGCGTACACAGTCACTATTTCTTTCTGAAAAACAAAAGATTCATTTTTAAAACTAAATATTTTAAACAGCAATAAAAAAACATGTCCAAAATGAAATACAAATGATATTCAATAATAAAACACCATCTCACCATAAAATTTACCGAACGAAAATAATTTCCAAGGACCATATTTCACAAAACAGAACGAGACATAATAGCCGGGCCGGCGTCTAAATTTATAACGTTATCAGTTCCTGTTCGGAGGTTAATCGAAATCTTATTTCATGCGGCAAATGTCCCGTGAATAGTACAAAGCCTCTACGTTATAAAGGACATTCGAAAACTCGGAGCTAGCCACCATTATTCCTTGAGCTCTCTGTATTACGTTCAGATTTAAGTACTTTATATGAAAATTTTAATATAAATATTTGTTTAATTTCAGAGGATTAGTAATACGAGAGTATTATACCATAATGACGTCGTTTTAATACGTTTGCAGCACAATTTCTGTTACGATTTTTCTACTGACATTTAACATCATTCAACACCTGCTAGCATCAATATTACATGTACATTGTAAAGAGCAACCACAAATAGTATTCAACATCGCAATTCCTATGAATGTATGAATATATTCATATCGCTGATATTTTTGTTTCATACTAGATCTTCCTGTCTTCACATCTTAATATATTCTATGTCCATTCAATGGTCCGGTCCACGTTGGGGACATTCAGCTCACGTATCTCGCCGTTTCTTTTTTTAAAGGGGACCTGGTATGTGCTCCGACTAAAATTACAGTGCTTTCAGGCACGTTCATCGTATTTTGATTTTCCTTTTTCATCATACAACGCTAGATAAAGTTGAATTTGCAGTTCAAATTTGTGATGAAAATATTGTATTATAAATATCTAAATAGATATATAAGGTAGGTCTTAAACTAATTTTCTAGAACCGAAAACTGTTTCCTGTTGTCCTTATATTATTACTGAGTGATCCAATCAATTGAAACACAAACTTGCATTACAAAAACATTTGATTAAAAAATAAAAATATGACAGTTAACTGTAGGATCGAAATTATTTCGGTACTATACAATTTTGATTAGCTTTTTGAACCTGAGTCGTCGTCGTCAACCAATCGCTGTCCACTAATGGACATAGGCCTCCCCAAGTTTGCGCCAAATAACCCGGTCCTCCGCAATCCTCATCCAGCCCGCTCCGGCAACCGCGCGTAAGTATGTTCTGTGTCTTATATGCTCTAAAAACTATCACAACATAGTCTGAAAGTTTTACAATATTTTACAAATAGTGTTATGATAGTTTTTCGTAACAAATATGCTAGCCAAAATATTCTCCATAAATTGTATTCTTAAGCAAGGAACATATACACAAAACCACAGTTTATCAATGGAAAGAGAAAGTCGAGACAGGAGACAGTCATGTGTCGTAACACTTACATTAGCTTAAGAACAGTGATGCAAGTTTGCGCCAATAGATCGTAAACCAAAAGTCGTAAAGACAGTACACCTTAGCTGATACAAAAGGAAATTGCTTATTTAACGTTAAACCGACTGAATAGTTTCGTATTTTATTGCCAGTTTTAAAGTTTAAATTTTTACGATGTTTTGCAGTGTATTTAGATAAAGTTTTGCATGGGTCAATTGTAAAAAAAGAAAGAAACAAATATTTGCTTCAATTGTTAAAAAAGATAGTTTGCATATTAAATATGGCAATATGTATGCGTGGCGAAATTATTTTTTGGCGTTTAAAATTTTTTCATAACAAAAAAATAACCAATTCATAGATGTTTAACAAACACATAAGATAATGTAAACTTATAGAGATTGTTTTACCCATCTTTCTGCCAACAATCGCATTAGTTTCAAGCCTTAAAGTTTTCAACGCTGTACCAAAGTTTAAAAAGTAGACATCTCTTTAGTAACCAAAGTAAAAGTTCAATGAAATATTTCTAATTCCACTCGAGTAAAGTTGCACGCAAGAACTAATCTTATAAAACTTCAAAACAAATTCTTCGCTCTCACAACAATTTTATATACTTATCTATATACTTTTTACTATTCGTCTCTCCGTGAGAACACCACAGGTGGAGTCTGCTTACAGTCACCTTACAACTTTATAAGAACTTGAAAGTATCTAGCCAATCCAATTACATTGCTTTCAGTGATTTTGTTTCGTGACATTTAAGGACAAAGTTATTTATTAATTTTATTAGTAGTTTCATTTTATATACAGATTTCACCAAAACAAGAATTATTTTATTCCAGAAATTAAATAATTTTGTTATGAGTAATTGGAAGAACAAATCTTCAATAGAGCTTTTAATATAAGTCAAAGTTACAAGGCTTATATCAGAAACACATCCGCTGGGTTAACATTAAAATAAAAAAAAAATATATATTTTTATTAAAAAAAAGTATATTGCATAGAGCAGTGATTGACTTAAAAATTCTATCTGTATGGTTGTTATTATTACGATACGCTAGTTAACAAAACACCAAGTATAGCTTATAAATCATTTATCTTTCGCCCCGGCGACGTAGATTAAGAAAACAATGACAGTCTATCAACAGTCCATTTGGAAGACAAAAGAGACGATCCCCGTCAAGTGGAGCGTTTATATTATATTTATCTTTAATTACTACACGAAAGAAAAAAAGAAGAATAAAGCCGATCCGCAAAATAATGACGTGATCCGTAGCTGAGGGAAAAATTCAACGGGAAAACAAATAACGATTTTCTTTTGTTGGCTTATTATTCTCTAGAGCATTCATTACTCGTGCCTTGTCGGTTTGTTGCGTGGTTTACAGCCTCTCAAGTATGGATTATCGTAAGCCAGCCGCATTAGCGGAGTAAACTCGAAGTTCAGTGACCATTTCGATCTCGGATTTATTTTAGAATAAATTCGAAATAAAACACCGATGTTTATTCCACCTGAGAGTATCTTTTGCCACTTTGAAGAGCAAAGTTTTTATGAGATCTCTTGATTTAGTTTGCGAGGATTTTTAGAATACAGAGGTATTTTACGAAAAATATCTGAGAAAAAATAAAGATCCCTTTGAGTGAGTAATTTTAATAAACTTTAAATTCGACAAGACAACGACGTGACAAGTTGAACAAAAATAAAAATCTCGTAACATTTGCGTGATCATGATACTTATCAAACTTGAGCTACACTTAGAAACATGCGTAAAAAATGCTAGGTACTCGACTTATTTATTTTTTTAACAAATCACAAATTGTATTAATAAAATGTGAATTCTATGTGATAACCTAACCGTACCTTTTTCCACTCTGCACTTTTTATAATGTGGTTTTATTAAGATTTTATTATAATACTCATGAGTGATTAGTAATCGCCAATTGAATAGTTTCACTTTATATCGGATCTTAAAACTTATGTGGTTCAACATCTTTTCAAAACCAGTTTAAACGAAACTTTTCCCAAAACGTTAAAAATCATCACAGATTTAAATACATTTCAATCAAATGTTTCATGTTAGGTCCACTGCACACCATACAAGCTTGTCAAAACTTTACGCGTATTCAATAATGCAGTCTATACATGGCTTAAGAATATGTGCTCTATTTTCGAAATTGGTAAGAAATAGAGTATATTTTCGTAAACGACACAATAGCTACGATGTTTATCGCACGAGCGCCATCTAGCTTCCGTCAATCGCAATATCAACGTGAGGCCTGTCACGCACAATGTTACTTCGAAACTACTTAAGAATAGAGTCCAAGTGTCAGCGATTAGGTAATTCAATTATTGAATTTTGTTGATACCGTTTCCATGTTATATTAGTGTTACGTAAGCTGTCATGTACAGCTTACATATAACTTTTTTAAAGATTAATTTTAAAAAAATGCAATCAATCGGAATTTCTACTTACGCTTTACTAAGAAAATATATCACTCTGAATAATAGTTAGTATATTTATAAGATTACTTTGATTTTTAAATATGCTACTAGAATTGTACTACTTACACAACAAAACATAAGTTATATTTTACTTCTAGAGTTAAAATTTAATACTTTAAGACAACATTGCAAATACAAGTACATTATAATTTTGTTTGCCATATTATTATAAGTGTATCCGCTATCACTGTGGCTCTACCCCTAAATCTCTCGACTTGGAAAGATGATTGAACTTGATACTCGATAATAGCGATTTTTCACGCTGTATACGAATATAAAAAGAGCTGAAATAAGATTTCTATGGAATCATATTATTTGACGTACGAATATCGAAGCATATATTTATTATTAAAATATATGTATTAATATCTGTTTTGTCTGTCCTGTATTATACATACGTACTATTTTAATGACTTTCGTTCAAAACTTATATCAACAATATAATTATTATAGTTTGATAATAATTTGTAAGAAACACATAAAATGAAATATCTTTTCTCTTTTGCTGTACCTTTAAAACGTGCACACAAAATAAATAAATTAAATATTAGTAGTAACTCGTATCAATAAATTTAGTAGAACCATCCACCCTATGTTGACAAACTTTACACTAAAATAATATAAGGTTTTTATAAAGCTCTCAATATGATATATTTAAAAATATTCACTAAAATATTTATCAAATTTCACATTCAAATACCAAAGCCACATTTCGGCAATATTTACAATTTCCTCTGAAATTCAGATATTATCAGCGTGGTCCAGACGTTTCCTTCATACGGCTTTAATGTAAGCACTTCGTAAGGTATCGTATTAAGTTGTACCATGAGAGTTTTAGCCGACGCCGTGGAAAGGCTTGGAGGAGTTCACTTGTGCTAGACGATAGGAAACCTCATACGGTAATTAGATTTATTATCCAAACTGTTGGATTATAACTACAAAATTAAATTTGACTTCACTTTTAGGGCTGAATTCAATATGTGAATACTTGGTGGAAATATCCGATAGTGGGTAAAAATTGTGCGTAACTGAAAAACGAAAAAAAAAATATAGACGGTCTATGATGAATTTTCGAGTTAGTTTTAAGGGTGTAGGGCATCAGGCACTTTGAAGTGCCGTCCAAAAATTTTTATTGCATCTTTTTATGTTTATTTTATCGACCAAAAGTAAATCAACTAATTACTTTGTATACATTATGAGCAAAATATAAAGAATTTATTGAGAAATATAAAACATGTATTAAAGAATCCTTTTAAGCGCAGCAAAAATACGAAAATTCTTAAGTTTCTAGACAAGAGGACAATGGGTAGTCCACAAATTAATATGTAAGAAACGATCAGCTTAACTGGCGACCAGTATTAAAACGGGGTACTAACAGCGTAGGAGTGCAATACCTATTTTAGAACCGCAGACTTTACGTCCCACGACCGGTCCAGAATTATTAATTAACGAACCGCTGATCACATTCCTTGTTCACGTTTCTAGTATTTGCCGCTCTAATATTTTGTATTTGAGAATTGAATATCATTTAATTGAATAATATTAAATGGTGTTTAATTCCAAATCATTAGCTTTAACCACTATAACTATATATTTTTTTTCCTTTAATGAAATATTAGATTTCTATAGAGACAAACAATATTGGAGATTCCTAGTTATTAATAAAGTTTCTACACTTTAATTATAATTTACCAGACAACCGCTCTGGTCTAGTGGTGCTGAATGCGCTATTAACGCCGGCGATCGCAGGTTCGATTCCCGCTCGGGGCGGATGTTTGTATTTATAT
>DVXP01000700.1:0-18402 GCA_018235645.1 Junonia grisea | reverse complement strand
ATGACACTCAGCAATGATGTAGCTTTCTATTGGTGAAAGAATTTTTAAAATCGGTTCAGTAGTTCCCGAGATTACCCATTACAATTTACAAACACACAAACTTTACCTCTTTATAATATTAGTATAGACTAGTATAGATATGAAGTAAAATGGAACATGTAACTTGTAGAGGCAATAAAAGAGGCTATTACTTATTTTTATTAGACTCGGACCTCCGATATCGGTTCCGCGTGTTGCTACGGATGCACTAGTTGTATAAAGGTCGATTGTTTTTTTTATTAGCAAAGGCAATTATGCTTGGTCATCTACCATATGCAAGTCAATTATGTGAATTAGATCTGTTAATGTTTAATACATAAACAAAAGATTGTGACGATAAATAAATTATGTTTTTAACCTTTTTATATGTTGCGCTGTGTTCGATAGAAAAAGATAATCCGATTAATATTAATAACTACTTACGTAACTATATAAATGTACTATGTTAATACGTAATTGCATTTTTTTAATTCAAATTCAAAATTATTTTTTGTTCAGTAGTAGGTGTATGTATGTAGGTTGTATGAGTTGTATCTATCAACCCGCAGCGAAGCAGCGTGGTGAGTTAAGCTTCATAAAGCTCCTTCATCTTGCCTTTAATGAAAGAAAAAACCTTTGCCTAGCAATGGGACACTTACAGGCTGGTGTATATCTTCAAAGGTGCATATCTTCTTCTGTATTATTTAATAGGTGTTTATCTTCAAAGTAATCCCATACCAATTTTATCAAAATCGGTTAAGTATTAATTTATAAAATTAATGATGTAATCTTTCAAAACTTGTAGTTGTCGGTGTGATAATCCAATAATATATTTTCCAAATGACTTAAGTTGTAATTTTCTGTGAAAACCTAATGAGTTTATCTACATTTTAGTTTTTTAAATATTATTTATACTGGTATGCTATTGCTACCACATGTAATTGGATTTAATAAAATGTGTAATATGTGTAAACACATATTATATAAAAATATAGTTTCTATCAATGCAGTTGTTGCTTTACAAACGAACGTTTCAATGAAATGAAGGTTTCCAATTGCAGAAGTGTCTATTAATAATTAAAGTTGCCAAACAGAAACATATCCAGTTCTTAGTCATCGTATGTGGATGTCGTCAATATAGTCGTACCAATGAGATTGCATTTTAATCACTAATGTGAAAAATTCGAAGCACATTGATCGAAACTTACACTTTGAGTCGCATACACTACTTCATTATAGCCACGATTGTGTAAAAACTTGTTTAAAAATTAACCAATGTATGTGAAAATATTGCTAATGAGAAGTATTCGTCTACTAATACACGGCTTTAAGTCTAATGTAGTGTGCAATTTCGTTGATACTCTGAATCGATTGTCCAGCGTATCCTCAGTCACCTGTGAACAGTAAAATATATGACTAAAATATATGACTTCAATATAAAAAAAAGTTTTATAATACCAAAATATGTATAACTATTACTTTTTACTGAACCATTGAGGCCAATGGATATAAAATTAAAATACAGACAGAAAAAAAACTACATAACATACTATACTTTTAAAATAAGTACTTATATTAAAACGTTGTATAAAGAAATAATACTTTTTGTCTTTTTATATTTAGACGTGTTTTTTACAATTATTACTACAAACGCAGAATAACATCAGCGAGCATATGACGATTGTATATCTAAAGTGCCCATCTCTAAAGGCTTTCAGTAATGAAATACCAAGCCATGTATAGTGTTGGAAATTTATATTTCTCCTAGATGTGATAAAGGTTGCACCTTTAAGAAAAGCAAATCTGCATACAATACCACAACACGCTCCATTCCGTACCGTCGTTCTCTTGTTTTTGTATCAACCGTTCTTGTAAGTTATGCAATTTTACACATGTACTTATATACAAACATCATGCTACAACATAATTGCGGTAACTAAAATTAATTCAACGTCGACGTGAATTACTTTTTATTGACAACAATTTATTTATTAAATTGCAATTCAAATAGATCTCTCGTGAAGCGTTTATAAAATTTCGAAATAGCGTTTTATGTAAAAATACTGTAAATATTAATATTATTACATAAAAAACCGATAAGTATGTATTGTATAGTGATGTGTAATAACATATCATACATAGATCTTTTTTTATTAATTTATAATTGCGGAGTCCAACAAAGAAAGTAATAGTTTTGGAATTGACAGGGTAAATATACCAATATTAGAAGAAATACTCTTATAAGATAAAGCATAATTTTTTACTAAAACGTGACACAATTTGGGATAAACAACAGGTTAATAAATTGTTAATTAAAGTGACAATAAAAACCAGATATGCAAATCGATCAACCAATGGGACCTATCACTGTTAATCGCTTGTCAATGTTTTCACACGACCTGAGTCATCTCGCGCGGTTCACACACGAGCGCTTCGCGAAATAACACTGCCGACTAGCGCATTCCGCCCGGAGTCGGGTGACAAACACCTGCATCTGATTCATTTGTTGCGAAACATCAATCACGCCGAAACGATCGGTTGACAAAGTTTACGAGATGATATGCAAGCCTTTTTGCTTTGGAAACAAAAACACCTGAGGCCTAATTGGGCAATATTTTTCTTTGTTTTTTTTTTTTTAATACATTTTTTTGTGAATTTTAACCCTTGACCGGTACGGATAAAAGAACTTACCTTTCCGGTATCATGGGTCCAAATGGATCCCAGTAGAAAAAATAAAAATAAATCATGTTTTATAAAATTAATAAGGGATTCTATTACCTATAAAATAAATAAAACTGCCGACCAGCGCATTCCGCCTGGAGTCGGGTGACAAACACCTGCATCTGATTCATATGTTGCGAAACATCAATCACACCGAAACGATCGGTTCATATAGTTTACGAGATGATATACAAGCCTTTTTACTTAGATATGGACATAAAATAGTCAGCCTGACTGATTAGGCAAAGCATTCTCTATTCATTTTTAAGTTCATTTTTAGCAATTTAGGTTTTAAGGATTGTTTTGTGTAATTTATTATTTATCTTCCTGGTATAGTAAAAGAAACTGAGTGATTGTTGTGGAATAGCCACTGAACCTACATATTTTAACTAGTGTTTGAGAAGTACATTATTCTAGATAACCATCACAGATGGTTACAAATTATTATTATTATAGCATAGAATTTACTTTAAAACGTGCAAAACCGTGAGCAAAAGCTAATTCAGGGTAAATGTCCTTGAAGTTCCTCCAAACCTGGGCAAGATTGCCCACACAAAGGATAATTCGCTACATTTCGTTGCCAGGAATATACAGGACTATTGATGCTTATGCGAAAAATACGAATAATAAATAATCTTTGTTTAGTGAAAAGTATCTGTATGGGCAAGTTTATAACTGATGGATAATTTTGAACCTACTAGTTTTACGGTAGCAAACATAAATTAAAGAATCCTTCAACTAAAATTATATAACAATAGTTTAAGCACAGTGAAATACAAATACTCGGACACAGCTATTTTACTATATTCGCATTTTTATCCCCCGACCAAGAAAGAGGGGTGTTATAAGTTTGACCGCTATGTTTGTTTGTGTGTCTGTGTATCTGTGTGTCTGTGTGTCTGTGTGTCTGTCTGTGAAGCCGCACCTTCTGCCTTGCCGGCAATCAAGTTCTTGAATGAAGTCATGTGATTTATTTATCTTTAAAATTATATCTTTGGTTTTTGTTAACATCATCGCATAAAATATACATAAAATTTTAAGTGTAATGAAAATCACATTTAACGCGATGCTTAAACTAACAGACAAATAGTTTTATGATGGCAATAAAGATTCTCATAAACTTTTAGAATTCCCTAATTTTTGGCACGTTGTATTATGAGACAGATACTTAGCTTGCTATAAAAATCTTGATGGATATGGAGGCTTTATTTCATTGTATTGGTCATTTAGCTAATTAGCGAGTACACGGTAATACATCAAAGTGCCAAAGGCAGTCATCGAGGACAATTACTTTAAGCGACGCGTCCGTTGGCCGGTTTTATCTCGGCTCAGCGTGAATTCGGGCAGGATTCATCCCCGGGGAGGCATTCCATTGCCACGCTGTTGTTCCTCAATATAAAAAAACTGCTTTTAGAATATTGCTCCTTTTACCTTCCTATTTCTAAAAATGTAGGTAGATTTCGTTAGACATTACATACATAAGTATATAAAGTTTAATACCTTTATAGGATTAATGTATTAAATACCCAACTAATTCTTCTCAGTTTTATAAAACACATGTTAAGAAACTAAAAAATTTACTACCTACTTAGTTTTTTGTTTGCATAAATAGTACATTTTTTATTAACATTTTTAGTAACTGTGCAGGTGTTGACAAATTCGTGTCGCAAATATTGGCAAGTATGCTTATTCTGCAAAGATATTACTGCATTAATGTAGACGCAATGCTGTTTTTTCGAACATTTATTTAATAACAATTAGCTCCAACTATGTCAATTTAGTAAAAAGTATCAAGATTGACTTAATGTTTTAGTATTATACTCCAGACAATACTTTCAAAGAAAATAAAAGTGTTAACTCCTACTATCTTAACTTATCTCATTAAAAATCTCGGTAAGGCAATCCCCTGGTTTAATAAGATTGCGAGCACGTGGTTGGAGTGTGGCCAACATTGGTCCAAGAAATCCATTGGAGGGATCCGAGAGGGCAGGCCGAGGCTCCAGGAAGTAATAAGAGCGATTTGTCACATTATGCATGGCAAGACTCCAGCTGCGTGAGTGTGCACATATATTGCTGCAACTCTTTTAGACTGAAAACACAATTGGCCCCAGAGATTGATGTAAATCCGTAGATTTATTATCAGCTCGCCTCATAGCCTTGCATGATGTAACACGACAAACGTTCAGTATGTCTTGTCTACTGGAGTGAATTTATCACAGATGTGAATCAAAACGACATTAAAGATCTGCAGTAGACATCCGTTCTCGTCAGTACTGCGTTTGTTTTCAATATGTCAGTTGCAATAACATGTCAGTGTATAAAAATGATATAGAAAATCGTTCAACGTCGATTCAGGTCGATTCCCGATATGTCTGACAAATATTTGTGATAGCCGACAGGACGTTTGAATAAACATACCTGCCGTTCAAAGAGTTTAAGAAAAAAATAATATGTCCTCTACATATAAGATAAAATATGTATATTTGTATCGTACAAACTTAAAAACATATATCATAAGATGATAAATGCATTTCGATTATTTAAGGATACTTTTGATTGAAAATCAGAAAACCACCTTTCGTTTCTACAGGAAACAAACTTTATCAAAGATTCCATAACATTTGATTCTTCATAAAAATATGGAGACAATGGAACAACCTCATAAGCAGTGCAATCGTATGTCATTACAAAGCGAGCCAAGTTGAACGGACACGGAATGGCTCAATAAATGACGCAGTCCATCGACATTAAGCCACGCCCACGTGACAGCTAGACACTTATTAGCAGCGAAAACGTAATGTATTGTTTAAAAAATGTACTATTAAGGTATGGATCTAATCGTTTCTATGTAAAGTAACATGTTAGCATTCATTTTCACAAAATCAAACTCACCGCGAACGTACGAGTTACATTAAGTTGATACGAGGTGGTCAGTTACTGCTCAGATAGAGTGTGGTGAATAAATGTTTTGGAACTTTTAAGTTCTTTAAAATAATCAAATATTTTTCGGCATTTTTTAAAGACGTGATGCTAAAGGGAGCTTTATATACAAGAAGGGGACTTTAAAAAGAGTAATAAAGGTTATGAGTAGAGTCAAGGTTTAACACTAGAAGCGCGAAGGTCCCAATTTTGACCCATTTAGATGGTCGTCCCGCTCTAGTTAATATTTTATTAAAAAAAGTAATCATAACATTTTGTAATTTTTTATGAAATTTAACAATTTTTGATTATGCAAGCTTTTGTACATAAGTTCAATATATTTATTTTAGAATCTAAATTAGGTAAATTTCCATACCAAAAACCTAATTAAACTGACTTATCAGGATGTTCCGCGCTTCTAGTGTTAAAGGAGCTGAAAGCGTAAAAATTAATGAAATGAAAACACACTTTGTAAAATCTTTGCTGTGACAAATAAAATAAGATTGGTTTATTTTTTTTTTTAATAAAAAAGATTCTAACTTGAATTCTAAAGTCAAATAAATACCAAGTCTATCGGGGAAACGGGTTCAAAGAGAGGGATTATCTAGGAAATGTTAGGGTAGCGTGATAAATAGGCAAGCGGGCTCAGTTCTGCCTTATCTAATATGTTTATCGCATCGTTCGCCAGCGCCCTACGTTGTCGGCTCTTGCTTTGCGAGAAATCGAATCCAGATTATCCCTTGGTAAATGTTACAACTTGAACGATGGGGATATTACTTAAATTACTTGGCATTTCCTTGGGTTTTGGTAAAAATAGAGATACATTAAAATATCACTCTTCTAAAAATATTTGGTTCTACTATTAAAAGACAAGATGCCAAAATAGTCCTAAACACGAATGTTCTAATTTTTACGTCAAATCTACGTAATGCAAATTTCAACTGTGCAAGAGGAAATGCATATGTATAACATTAGCGAAAAAACTAGAGAAAATGACTTTAAGGATAATCCTGAAAATTTAAATTATTAAATATTGCATTACGTACGTCATTCAGCAAATGAAAAAAGTAACCTTAAGAACGCAAGCATTAATTTACAATACAATTAGATAGAAAAGTGTAAAAGAAGTACAATACTCAAATAAATTCCACGAATATATCAGCATGTGACATCAAAAGTTCAGATCAAAGAAATTTCAACAAAATGATCACAAACAATTTGCTATTACGGCTATCGACTATGATACAGTTAATACTAAGTCCAAATAAGATCCGAGCATTTAAAAATCATCCTTAATATATGAATAATAAAGTCTATTTTCGAACAGTATTCCTAGGCCTCTCAAGACCAGAACCCGAGGCGGTTGTTCAGCCTCGCCTTTAGAGGGTTGTTCTGAAAAATAGGTGAAGAGCCTATTCATTCACAGGTTCACAAGGCTGAGGAGTTACTAGGTAACAATGTACATGGTGTACGTTTGTTATACGACGCTGTGTCATGTTATAGGCTTTGAATCAAGTGCTAATTCAAGTGATTTTCAAAAGTACTTAACTTAAATATTCAAATCGGATTCAACGCAAAATCTACATTGTTCATCTTTGAAAAACTTTAAGTAGGCACCTAATTTCGATATAGCGCGTCTAATCGATACTTAAGTATCTTATTAGCATTTCCAAGGTTGTTTTAACGGTTAACAATTTAAAATTGTGTACAATTATGTATAGTAAAGTACTACTATATGTTAAATTATGTATGTACACTTGTAAATCTATTGAAACATACTATTACACCCTCCTCACTCATATACAACGATGTTAAGGGTCGTTTACATCAATATCAATATTGTGTACATGAGTCTAGTTAAATTATAAAGGTTAAGAATATCTTCGTTTCCTTAAACATATTTATCTAAGGATGTCCTAGATCGACAATAATCAATAATTTAATTGTTAACTAAGGAAATAAAAATAATAAGCATCAAAGACAATCAATAAGAACGGAACCTACTGAATTTTTACATGTAAAAACGGGAATCTAATCGCATATAAAAGAAATCCCACAAATTAATCGATTAATTTTATGTAACACAAATGACATAAATCATTGAACTCTGTCCATTAACACAGATTACAATGTTCTAAATCAATTACTGTTCCAGAATTTGCTTGTTCAGTAAACGCAATTCAAGAGGAAATATTTGTTCAAGCTGCAAGATCCTTCGGCTTTCTATAATTCCAAGTAATTGCTCGATTTAGTATACAATAGGTGCTTAACAAGACATTCAAATTGTTCGAAAGGTTCGCTTTAACAATAACAATAAGAATTCTGAACGTTAATGGTACTTACAGAAATTTTCAGACCACAATAAAATTAAAGTGTTTTAAATACGTTATTATAAATCGCTGACACAAAATAGAGTTTAATATGCGTCAAATTTTTTTTATGGGATAGGGCGGCAAACGAGCTGACAGATCACCAGATGGAAAAACACCAAAGGAGTTACAAAATGCGTTGCCGGCCTTTTAGGGGGTATGGAGGGGAAATGGATGGGAAATTAATTGGGAAGGGGTGGGGAATTGGGCCTCCGGTACCCTCACTCACGCGACGAAACACGACGCAAGCGTCATTTTACGCCGGCTTTCTGTGAGGTCGTGGTATCACTTCGGTCGAGCCGGCCCATTCGTGCAAATGTGCATGGCTCTCCCACGGTAATCACGGTAAATGTTAAATAAACAATAAAAAATATGATACAAAATGATGGTGTTCATGCGATGAACGACGTAATTGAAAATTCGTTAGTAAATATTTTTACTTTACATTATGAGTCAATATCAATATAAGCAACTTATATTTTTTATTTTGTTTTTATTATAATTTATACGATCCAATTTTATACGTTAGTCTACAATAAATTTTCATTCAAAAAATACTCATATTCCAATGATAACAAATGGAACGACATACATTAAAGATAATCAAATTCCTCTTAATTGAGCCATTCAAGTACTATTTCGCCGCAACGACTGTTATGTCAAATACTCAAATAGAATTAATTTAACTAATTGGAGCGATTAGCCACAAATTGAATAGCCACTACGAATATTCCATAGAGTAAACTCAACCTGCGATTAATAAAATAATGAAGACATCAGAGAGAGAATACAAATGTTTCTCTAATTCTCTAATGTATTAAAAATTAAATCATTACGGCAAATACCGGCAAGTCGTGAAATCGTCAAACGTAATGGACGAACGCATTACGACATAATACATAGTAAACGGTGGGTAATTTTGAGTTATATGGTGACATAAATCCCCGTCGCGGTGTGTGACCGAGGCGATCGTTCAGTGACATGGGCCTCACAGGCCAGCAGCACGTTTTAATGGCGGACTTTATGCTACAAATCAGCTGTCCACGCTGCGTAGGATATGCGGTTTACCTGTCCGCCCCCGTGCGCTACTGACTACTATGAGCATTAGTCAGATGAAGGACATTGTTTAATTATGTGTATATTATCTGCGACAATACGTATGAATGTATGTCAAATGCAGTTATATGGCGACACAAACTGTGAATAATTATGGTAAAAAATGCATACGTCGTCCAGAAAAAAAAATCTAACATATAAGACGCGTTGAAATATTTCAAGTACATAGTTGTAAATTACTAGCAGTTGTCTGGAGCTTCGCTTACCCATATTTTCTATATAATTTTTGTATATTTTTTTGTATACAAGCGTTTTTGCTCTCTTATATTACGGAATATCGCTGTATTTGTTTATACGAGAAAAGGCATATTTTTGCCAAGTATTAAGTCTCTAGATGCCGCGGTTTTCTGAGACACCTTGATGACTCACTAAGTAGTAAAAAAATTAAAGTAACAGCCTTTACATATCCCACTGCTAGGCATCAGCCTCTTTTCCTATTAGGGAGAAGGCTAAGGAGCTTAATCCACCATGCTGCTCCACTGTGAATTGGTAGATGACTCACTATATCATGACAAATTACAATAACTTATCATAATGTATTTAGTAATTGCCTACCCACGCACTTAAATATTGAATCATTTAATTAATCAAATTGATACCCAATAAAGTTCGATATATTGAAACTTCAACAACAAAAAAAACAACAGGTTATAATTAACGAAAAACTTAGTAGGGATCCATTATCTCGAAATGATCTAGTAATAATCCCCGCAGAGCGTCGTACTACTAGGCAGATGGGGCGTGAAACAAAGGCTGGCAGCCGGCAGTGGGTTAGCGATGCACTATGGCTTTTGTGCCCCGACCTAGAGCCGATGCGACCCCGAACGCCGCTGAGCGCTAATTGCTGTTTAATAAACGAAACGGACGCCGCGGGTTTCGCTTTCCATACCTTTAGAAAATACTAAACAGTTCCACGTAATAAGTCATTTTATCGAACAAGCGTTAAATAACGAACATTTAATATAAAGAAATAAATATTGAAATGATTCCTACATTTAATTTAAATATAATAATATAGATATAATAATATCTACTTTTATTTAACTACACGTTCAGTACGTATAAACTCTAATTTGTATCAAAAGGCTACTTACTATAGTTAGCTATGTCTTATCTTATCACCTACGATAATATGCAAGAATTAAATCAACCGTTTCTCAGTACCTATTTCCTTCACATAAATTTAAAATTTACTAAATTTTAAAAGTAATTCCCGTTATATGCAATATATTTCCTAAAATACAATTACATTCAACGGCAACATACCTATAAATCGGTTTATCGGCAATCGTACCAAACGAACTAACAATAAATTGGCTTAAACAATCCATATTTACACGTAGTAAGTTTTAAATTGAAACAAACACTAGAATCGAAAACATTTTTCAATATCATACCGACGAATATGGCGAACGCAAACACGAATTGCAATTTAACCTGAAGTGCACGTAAGTCGTTCAACCCGTACGCGTAAATGCAATTGATTCAATATTCTCGTATATCATATTTATTTTGTCCAATTTTCGTCCTTTATATTTTGTGGTATAACGAAACAATTCAACAATGTATACTGCATATGTACCATATCATAAAAAATCAAATATAATTTAAAACGTTTTGTTAGTTTGTTCATTAAAATGTTAACATACAATTAAAACGTTTGTTTTTTGTTATAGTAAGATTACCACAAAAAGTCCATTAAACGTTAATAAACAATGACTCTATATTACTTCACTAATTTACGTTTAAGCAAATTATGTTTTGTTATCAAAAGATGGACGATAAATTGATAATTAAATGTTTGAAAGTTATATACATATTTCTATTTTCGTTTTTAAATTTAACATATTTTTTAAAATATTAGTTACGAATAATTACAACCATACTATAATGTATGTTGCTACATAGAAACGACAAGACACTTATTAGGTTTAATGAAGAATCAAAACCGCTTATATAATAAGAACAAATGCTAAAATAGCCCTCGAAATCCCCGCAATATGCACGATATCTTATATTTCTACTACTGTTCGGAGGCACAGTTATTTTTCATTATATTCATAGTGTCGCTAAGACAAAGGCCTTTTTATTTTTCTCACTCAGCCTTTATATTCTCTACCCCTTGACACGTCAAGGAAAAAACAAAGCCTTGCGATCGCACTATTTTTACGTTGTAGCTCTTTTACTGTAATACCTATTTTTTATATAAAAGTTTCATGAACACAATAATTTTAATAATGAATATTTAAGCGCAAAGATTTTTTGTAAGCTGAGAGGAAGTTCTTGAGATCGTTGTATTGTACTCGTAACAAACTCATGTACTTCATAATCATAATAGACCATTAAAAATTATAATCCAATGCTTATGCTTAAGTTGATATAAAAGTGTTAAATTAAAAAATATATTTTCATAGTTAAAATTTTTAAAATACGGATATTTAACGTATTAAGTTTAAAGCGGCAGATATAAAATATACCTAAAGTACATAATTTTTTATATTAAAGTTAAAGTACCGTTTATTTTAATTATTACGCGAATAACAAATGAGAGCTTCATAATTATTGTGAATAAAAAACCTAAAATAGAAGCGCAAACTCGAGTAAAAAGAAAATAAGTGAAAGCCGTCGAGCCTGTCCACTCAGTTTGAAGAGACAATTGTCATTTAAATGTCTCACCTTTTTTAAAGTAATTCATTACTCGATGACTACAGAAAATCGAGGTGAAAAATTCTTTCATGAATTAACGAAAATTTTTAACAGGCATTAAGTTGATATTAAACAACTCTGTGAGTACAAGTACTTTTTGCGCATGGATGAATTGGACTTCTACAAAATCCCAAAATTCTGTTTAAAAAATTTCTAGGCGTAAAAACTTAAAATACAATTTAAAGAAATATACATGCATGTACCAAACATTACTTTTTCACGTAAAGGAGATTACTAAATCCAGTTACAAGAAAAAAAAGCGCCGGTTATCCGAGCACGAGCAATTGAATTCAGTAACGAAGTTTATAGTAGAGTACACTAATGTAACGTTGAATTTTATATAAACCCTGAAAGTATCTCGGGGTTCTGGGGGCGGGGAGACAATTTGAACAAATTGATATTCAGGGTCGGAGGGCGACATCGGTACACGGTAATGCACTCAGCGGGAAAACTGTTTCGTTTCGAAACGTCCATAATATTAAACTGCTCTGGGACACTGTTTGATATGTCTGGCAGGGGTTGCAGACGACGGTTATGCAGACACTGCACTGAACACGGTTTTTATAGGTACTTGTTTATATAAGCTGCTTGTTGTTTGGAGATAAGAGCTTGTAAGAAAGTAAAACTTTATTACAACAAAACCCAGTGGGTAATACAGAATTCAATGTACCAAAAGAATATACACATTCGGAGTCTTTCATTTATTTTTATATCAAAACAGTATTATATAGACAAACATTATGTTTACGTATGTCGAAACTTAACTAAATAATTACAAATCGTTGAAAAGCAATTACAAAGACTAAACTCAATTATTTCATACCATACGAATATTTTTAAGCAAATCTCAAAAATCGTATCTCATTTTTTTCTTTCTTTCAATTAACTGAAAAATGCAAGACTCTCTCAGCTCTGTTAATCCGCAGCGCAAAAGGTCACCATGAATTTCCTAACATAATTAAACTTCTAAATGGAGGGAGCCGTACTCCTAACCATTTAACTAGAGATATATCAGTCGACCCAAATGAGAAAATACTGCAAAGAAGTTATAGCGTTTAATTACATTTCTAAGACACATAACTTGACAATTTCCATGTAAACGTTTGCAAGACGCAGTGTATTTACTATAGAAAGTTTTATTGCAGTCGTTTCAGTCGCGTTACATTTTGGTCCATGCTCCATTGCTTGGATCGTAGCGTAATGTTATATAGCATATATTAAAATTAATTTTTTTGAATTTAAAACCTGCATTTAAGTGTGAACAGTGTCTTAAACTTCCCTCCCCTGAGTTCCTTAAACAAACACAGTAGTGAGTATTTCGCGTCTCTACCAGAAAATGATTAAGAAAACTTTTAAATATTAATTTTCTCACTACCTACGACGTGACGTGCTTAGTGACTGGAAGCCACAGAATACCAGCGTTGAAACTCATTGTACAATGATTTTTCAACATAAGCTGAGTGGCCTACCAATTTAGGCATCACATTCTTGGTTTTTTTTTATATATATGTAGTGTTTTTTAATATGTAAACTGTGTATGTCTAAATAAAGCTTTTTTGATTTGATTTGATTTGATTTTTCAAGGCTTTAATAAAAATATTGCTTAATAAAAGTATAATAATTTAAAACCGTCATTTATATTGAAGTCGGATAGAATAAGTACAATAAAATACGACCGATTACTGGTTCGCATGGTCGCATCCTGAGTCTTGATCTCAACTAATGATGTTCTCAATAAATCGCGCGTAAGCGGCTTACTTATCCAATGCCGATGAATTAAATCAATATGGCGCTAAGTACCGGCAATATCGCTTTATTTATAAGCTTGCAACCACAGTTACTGTCATTTTGTTCTATTAATACATTTACCAGCAAAATAGTACGTTAACAACCTGTAAACGTCCTGTTCGGCAAAAGTGCCTTTTTCCTATTAAAGAGAAAGAAGTTAACCGTCACTATGATAATATGAACCTTTCGAAGTTTCTTTTGACACATGTGTGTCGACCATCAAGTGCATAAACAAAAACAAATATAAAGATACTTAAGAACTAAGTTGATTTAGACGAGATATGAACCCTACGATCATCGGTTAATAGGTGTACATATGAAGACCTACACTTTTGACTGTATTTTTATGTTCCTAAATAAATAAAATAAAAAAATTTGCTTAGTTTCGACTTGTTCTATCCAGTGATCTATCGCTGGCATATTTATGTAACAGTTATGTAATTTTATATTGAAAATTGGCAAAGTTTATGGATCAAGTTGTTTGAACGGAAGTTTCGCATCATACTACGAACTCGAACACAGTCGTATAGTTGCAAACCCACGTGATTATAAACTTATTCGAATTGAAAGTGCGAGTTTGTTATTTAAAATGAATACAGAATGTGTTGGGAATGCTTTACTTTGATATTTTCATGTAATTACAAAAGTCTGATGTTCGATGATGAATACAAGTGTTGTAATTTTGTAACTCTAACAGGATCTCATAGATTCCAGAGAGTATTAATATTAATTCTTTTTATTTATATTTAAAATCGCTAACACATATATTTGTACATTTCGGGATACTAGAGTAAGTTAATAATTATAGATTTATTAATAGTTGTACATTTATTATTCTAAAAAATAATAATAAAAACACGAACTTATTACATAGATACATCGTAAAATAAACGGTAGTACAATAATGCAAATACATGAAATGTGATCAGTGGCTGCCTACACATTCAGTATAGTAATAACGAGCACTAACAAACCAATTTTCAATGCACAGCATCACAGGCAATTTTAACGATATGAATGAAAGAGCGTTTCAATTCATACATCACAAAAGCTGCGAGTTTTTCGAATCAATTTTCCACGTTGAACCTCTCGGTGAATAGAGAATCAGCAATATTACCAACTCCACCGAAGTTTGAACGAATTTGAGGCCTTTTCAAAGTGATATTTAGAATTTTTTTATCGGAAATACTCTTCCTGAAGAAAATATAAAAAATATCTCAAAGAAACACGAAACAGCTCTGTACGAAGTTATGATATAATTATTTTTACGATGAAAATTTTTACAATAAATTATTCTTTCCTAAGTCATCTCAAGAGTTGAAATACTTTTGAATGAATTTTCTCCGAAGGCTTGACTTGAAATCGAAATGGGTATAGAATAAGTACAGTAATTCAAACTTGAGAGAAATCTATTAACATATTCAAGGCGAAAACTTAAAGCGTAAGACGCGAAACGTGTGCCTATATTGCCTACTTACTTTACGTACTTAGCAACACACAAATTATACTCAAAGCATATTTCGCCATAATTTCTCGCGCAAAGCCTTGGAGATCCTAATATCACGTTAGCTTATATTTCGTGCGCTATTCTTTTGATACATGAGACGTAAATTTTGTGTTTACGTGAAAATTCCTTTTATGGCGTATACACCTTGATTCATAGCCGCTTTAGGCACCGGAGCGTTTTAAACACCCGTGGGTGAAGGGAAAAAAACTAACTGTTGCGTTGAGACTCGTTATTCCGCCTGAGTGAGTGAGTGTTGAATGAAGAATGAATGGGGCAGACGAACCGTTGGAAAATCACTTTCGATTTCTCCACCGTATTACGGGAACAAAAACTGTTAACTGAGCGTACACTCTGTATAAAATTGTAGTTACTTTTTGCTTAAGCTAACTTATTCTTAACTCGTACTTAATGCAGAATGCTTTTTCTTTGGTTTTACTTTTTTTTTACGTTATTTAAAAATATTCGCAATAGCTACGAATATACGCAGTTTATAAAATATTCGAGTGAATATTATTTCATGAGACAGTGTTACATAATGCATAGCAAGGATGTCTGGAGCCCGGAATATGAGTACTAGATAATAAAATACAAACTACAAGTATTATAAAATATGAAAATAGCAAATATTTTTCCTCTACTACTTGAGCGAATGCAAGTGTACTTTTGCCGTATTAATTTATTGTTCTTTCTGCCTAAGAGAGTTAATAAAACTAAAGGAAAATTTCTCACAAATATATAGGTAACGATCTTTCACCGTGCGTTAATTATTTTCTTGCCTCTCACCGTACAAATTAGTTACGAGTTTCAGCAACGAGAAAAGCGAAGCGGCAATTTCGACGTCATGTGAGCTTTATGAAACAAAATGTGTGGTAATTAACCGAAGTTAATTTTCCGTTGTAAATCGTAAGGTACACGTATGCTACACAATACCTGCTGAGTGTACATAATTTGCATATTCTAGGTAGTTTGGGTAAGAGTAGTTTGCACAAACCTTCCAAGCATAGGGCAGTAACAGCGGCAAGGATCGTTTATTTACAACTCATCCATTCTCTATTAGAAGCTTCATTCAGTGAATAGATAATAGTTATTCTTCCAACATTTTCGTTATAAGAAAAAAGTGGAGGAAGAAGGAGGCAACAAGAAATTACAGTAATAGTACACAATACAGTGCCAACAATATTCTATATTTTATTTACAAAGCTAGTCTTGTGACTGTGTGTTGAAAGCGATATACTCTGGATGTAATGTCGATTTTAAAAAAAATCTTTATATTATATTGCCCTAGTAAGAATGGTTATAGGCTACGAAACTTAATGCTACGAGACCGTAGAAGCTACCAACCCGGATAAAAGTGCTTGAGACACCTAGCGAAGTGTATAAAATATGTTATAGGGAAAGGTTTTTACTGAAAGATTTACTTGCGAATTTCAACTTCTTTATTGGGTGTATAAACTTGAATAAGCGAAAAGAAACCTGACAAAGAAGGAGACGCGTAAATGTTGAATTATTAAATGTATTGCATAAATTTCGAAATGTTTTGTGGATCTTTTGGTAGGTATTAATAGTAGCTATAAACACAAATGTTTTCTAATTTCGTATTATTAATACGAAATAATTATTATATATATTATTAAAATATAACGATTATCACATGCCTACTTTTGTATAATATGTACCTAACGTAATATAAATACAATCAAGTTATTAGGTACCTATAATACCGAATCATACCAATGTTTATTTCAAGTAAAGAACTGCTTAAACATTTTCATTAATAGCAATATAAATATGAAAGCAGAGCGAAGGTTCTTTTAAGAAAATTAGCATTTATTCACGCCCTTCTGAATAAAACAAAGTGTAACGAAGCGTTGCGACCTGTATCGGAGAAGATAATTTAGTGGGCCGACAAAATAATTAGGCTCGACGTAAATTGTGTGTTCGATTGAAGAAGTACTTATAATATAATGTATACTTGCTTTGTGAATTTGATAATTTTGCTCGTAGGCGTTTAAGCTTTAGAAAATGAAATAGTAAACGATTGAAACTGTTTACTTTATAAACATTCTTCTTAAATTAGGTATATTCGTCTAATTCTGAAATGAAGTGAAATGAAGAGTAACAGAATTCGTTTAGGTATTTTAATATAATATGAATACACTGTCTTTGTCTGGACAAAAGAGAAACAGCTGGAAATCAGAAGACCGTAAAATCTCATAATCTGAGCGGTGAGTTGGTTTGATAACACACAATGGTGTTAATTTTAACGATAAAAATTCTATTTTTTTTTTTTTGCTATCAAATCTTTATAAATATAAAGATATCATAGTTTTGAGTAGTCTGTGTTTGTCAATTAACGTTTTTTTTCTTTTTCTGTTTCTAAGTTTAAGAAAAATTCAACTTTCTCGCTCTGGTTTAATCCACCTAAATGCCGAACGTTATATAAAAATTTAACACATTATCGAATTCTTATTCGGATTATTCTATGAAGCTTGAAATCGTATAACTAAACCATTACGTAGAACGGAATTTATAGCACGCGGATTAATGTAAGGATTCTAGTATTAACACACATCAAGTCTACATACTCCATTCTATCATATATAAAACAAAAAGTTTTTGCTTGTATTTTCTTCCTTCTGTTTATAGTTTGAGGTATAAGGTAGATGTTATTCTGCCACTAATTTTGTTTAGGAGAATGGATTGGAGACTTGGTGTATAAGTAGGTATATAGATTTAAAGAAGTTTCTTATTCTTCTTGAATTTGATGCTCACAGGTACGTCAGAATAATAATAATATGGATTATATTTTACAGGATATCATGTGAGGCAAGCTAGCAGTGGCAGCTATTAGGCAATGTATAAAAGAACACGTTATAATCAACAAGAAAGATTGTCAACCAATGATGCAAGTACCGATTATTATCAGTGCAGGTAAAACAGAGGAACACGTTTAGCTAATAAATAATAAAACATATATTTCATATAAGGTTATAAAACCACTAAAAAGTAAAAACATAATGCTTGTTTTTGAACTGTAAATGTTCTATAAAAAAAATAAAGCACAAAAAATGTTTTTCGTTTAAATAAAAAATTTAGACACAATCATTTCAGTGGGTTCAGCGCGCCAACAAACGTTACTTTACACTTTCATTAAAGTAATGGCAACAACATGAAATGCGGCGTAATTATAGAGCTTCATGTCATACTTACGGCACCGCAGACGAATTAAAACAAAATGCAAATTTAGACACTTAAAAA
>DVXP01000699.1:0-18411 GCA_018235645.1 Junonia grisea | reverse complement strand
TAAGTACGCGAGTAATAACGAGTAAATAAGATTATAGTAAAATACTAGGTGGAACAGGTATTTGGATCAAGTATTTTTAAATACTAGGAACAGGTATACCTAGTACTCGATTTACCTAGTCCAACCCATCTCTAGTACCTACTTTATTTCTTTTAGTGTGCGGAAATTTGTATCTAACAATGTAAAATGATTTGTAGTTTTTTCCGACTAAACATTTTGTTAAAATCCGGTACTTTTATGTTAACGAATGCGTTTTAAAATTTAATGAATGGAACAGGTTAATAGGTACAACACACAAGTTGCTCGCGTCCAATCGTGACCAAACAATAAAATCCTATGAGCATGCTAGACCATATTAGTAACAGCTTTAATAATGAACTTTTTACACACAGAAATAAATGTAACATAGTTTACAAAATTAAATACTCTTCGTGTTGGAGATATGTACATCTATTCTCGTTATATTTTTTATACTTAAAATTTTTGCAGTCGTATGTATACCTACGTATACACTAATGTGGTATTTCCTATTAGTAGAATGTCAGCGGTTAGTCATTTCCAGTTCTTATCATTATTCTGGAACACATTTTATGAGTTAGGCTATATACCTAATAAGTTTCATTGGTTGGAATATACTATTAAGTTTTTAATTCGAACTCAATTATTGTAATTTACATCTACTTTTTATCGGGCAACGGGCTATTTAACTAAAAACCAAAATTATGTATCAAAACAGTTGCTTTTAAGCTACACAGATATTAAATATCGACTTTTAAAAGCCACCATGAAAGTCGACGGTTATGGAAGGCAAAACTGGTCTGAAAAATAAAAGCACCGTATCTGAGACAATTTCAAGTAAGTCTTTGGGCGCAATGTGGAATGACCAATGGCGGGCCGAGGCGTGGTATGCGGCCTTCTTTTCCCAGAATCGTCTGGACGGGCGGGACTCAGCTCCAAGTGAACACAAAAATACCTGAATGTAGATGCATCCTCTTGCTCACGCATAAAATGAAACGAGAAACTTATTTTCAAACATTAAGCTTTTAACATACTGCACGGTTTTGTTTTGTAAATGATATGAATATTTATTTCTGTACAGTTGCGTGAAACGTTATCGTTGTTGAAGTGAAGCGCGGATAAAAATATAATTTATGAATTGTGTAGATCTGTACCTATGTACCTACGTGTCTCATCCGTTATAAAGATATACTAAGCTGTTATGGAATTTCATTTAAGCGGGATACTTTTATTGGTCGTTATTGAAAACGCATCAGTTCACCTTAAAATTGGAATGTTTTGCCGGGGCGTCGCACAATGGGCTTCGACACAATGCACAGTTTTTTCCTATCTAAATCCGTTACATTCCATTTGCTGAAGCTGCGAGTTGGGCACGAAGCTATCTCGGCGAGATTTCGAAATTCCAAGAAAGGCAAAGCCTTATAAATTATCTCAAAAGCGCCGACGCGGCCCTACAACCAGAATACTTTTTTTTACTCCACAGGTAGGCTGGCGCTAAGAAGGCGAAGGAATTTATAGTGCGTCTCATCAGTCTTGAAACTTACATTTGTTCTCATTTTCTAAAACTAAATAGTTTCTGTCCTATTCATGTTTTGTTTTAAGAAATCATAAATCTACCACAAGAAACAAATTTGTACTTTCCCAAGTCGTTTTTAATGATTGGTATTAAATATTCTTGAGATATTTCCTGTGAATATAAACAAAAAAATATACATTTAAATAATTCGTATTAAAGAAAATGAAAAATATTTTTATAACATTAAATGTATAAAAACTTTTAATTATAAATAATATTATTAAACTATATTTTTCCATCTATCCTCTCTTTATACTATACTTTAAAAAATGTGCGTTCTGCTCGTGAGCATCACGATTCTTGGAAAATAGGGCTCTTGAAACCAGCGAAGACATTCCCGGACGCGGTCTTGAAGGTCGCACCACTAATAATAGCGATCGTTGTACCTTATGGCGCCCTTCCCCACAGCATCCCGTCTAATTAAGCGCCGAACTCTTTCAAGTGAAACTATTACAATGTATAACAATAGCGTTCTTTATTTAGTAATAATAACCAACATAATCATTTTACTTAGATTCGATTTACATACCTCAAGTAACTAACAAGAAACAAATCAAAATCGAACTGATTTCAAGCGCCTTAACGACTATAAAGCATCTGCTAGACATTAAATGCCACATAGACGGCTAAACCATGAAACAACGGCTTTTAGAGGACAGAGCAAACCATTCTGACGCTTGAGTTGAACGGCATTTGAGTGGTATTTCATTGATGGTGTTTCTAGCGGATGGTGTTCCGTGGAATTTGGGCCACGCCGCTGACTCAACGCTGATCTAATCCCTTCCCTCTCGGAGGTATTCTCGATAGACTACACGGATGTAAGCAGTTAAAGTTAAAATATAGGAGCGGTTATCTAGTTTTCCGCAACAGTTGTCTGTCTGCGTCGTATTCATTATAAGCAACATTTAACTTTAGGATAAGTTTTAAAAGTGTAGAGCTTCTCATTAAAAATGGTTCATTTGTTAATAGTTAGCATGATTCGGATAATCGGGACTATTATTACCATTATTATTGGAACATTTAAGGAAAGATAAAAACGGATATCTTAGTAACAAATAAGTACCTTTGTTCCCCCATACATAAGATACCTATTTTCCGAAGCTTTTGTGATTATTAAACAATCTTTATTTATCGGAAAACGGGAAAAGGATGAAATACAATCTATAATTACGACCTCTTGTATATTTATCAGCTTACGATAAAAAAGTTTACCTATAAGATATAAGTCATCCATGGGAAATAGATACGGCGTAATAGTTTTTTTTTCAAAGGGAACCTTGTAGTTAACCTTCTTGTTTAACCACCATGGCAATGATTTTCCCACGGATAAAGGTGTTCGATTGTTGTACTCACCATAACTACGTCATGGCTTGAGTGTCGCAACAACGATTTAAAAAGCAAACATCTGCCTATTTTGTACTAAGATTTCAAACGAACGCCATAGTAGATAATTACGCAGCTATTTTAAAAACAAATTGATTAACAAATGACATTTAATTATCACACTGGATTTAAGTAATATCAGTGGGCGTTGATAATAAAACATGTTAAAAAAGAACTTGTTTTTGCTTTTAGTTACTGTTGCGCAGTATCGTCGTACCTCTAGAACCCACGACGCCATTACGGTTGGAGGTCGAACGCCTGGCATTGCCAAATTTGAACGAATGACGTCACCAGACCATTACGAATCACTTTTGCTAAGCTTGATAACATTAAAAGATTAAGTTTTGTCGCATACATTGCTGCTTTTCCAAAGAGTAAAAAAAATAACCATACACTTAGTCAGCAATGGATTTTTACCATATCAAAGAATATAACCGCTTTTGATTTAGTAGTTACAAGATTGTTTTAGATGTGTAAGCATGGACTTATACAAAAACCGTCACGTTTTAAGCTCGGTCGATGTCTCCTTTGTAAGACAAAGAGCAGCTCGAATTACTTCAATCGTTTTTAAACAAACGTACCTACATGGATCTTGCTATGATTGATATGTTGGACTTTTTTGGTTTGACAGAAGTATATTATATCAGTTGAAATTAAATACATTTGGATATCACTGCTTAGATTCGAGGTGACACTTTTTCTTCTGACTGTAGAGTTGTAGATGCGTGCGCATACACATTAAGCTGAACAAGGATCTCGTTTCACGTCGTTTGTCCGCAGAAGTTGCACAATGGACATTGTGTTCTTCGGCTTCAGAGAAGCAAAGAATGCCTTCACACACTATAATGATACAGACCTATTGTGTTGCTCTGCCATGTGCGCAGTTAACTGAAGAGTTTTCTTTTTAGTTTTATTGCTCCTCTACGCAGATTTTGTCGTCTACGACGAGGGTGGTGTCAGGATATTAGATGTAGAGATATCAGTATAATTTAAATTGAATAAATAGAAATGTCCCATAGCATTTTCTATGCAATTTCCTTTATCGTAAAACGTAACATAAACTGCGGGTATCAGAGCAGTAACCGACAAAAACGAGAATAGTATTATGTAAATTATATTACCACGTTTACTTGTTTTTAAAGTCGTTCTTGAAAAGAAACTCATTTTGATTGAGTCAGTGTTTGTTAAGTCATGGCCTCGTGGATCAATTAGATCACTATTATTAACTAACCTTTATACAAACTTTTTTCTTATTTTTAAATGGTTAATTAAAAAACCTAAAAAAAAACATTTCTTTATCGGGGGTACATATTCGTTGTATTTCTTAAGACTTTAATTAAGATAAATAAGAACTTTATCTAAATCGTTTGTTCTTTGTTGTAGAGACCCAATTTCAGCGTAACCATCAATCATGCATTCGCTCTGCATTCAAGTTACAAGTTGAACTAAAATCATATAGGTACGTTCAAACATACATTTTATAAATTTTTAGATAAAAAAAGACATTACATGCGTTATTAGCTATGTGACGTCAGCAAAAATCAAACATGGCGGCGTTGCCACGATATTATAAAAAAAATATTAACGTTACAATAAAATTATCTTAATTTATTTAGTTCGAATATTCCATTAAGTACATATTTATGTATATTGAGCTTTCCAATTCACTAGCAATAGACAGGGTATATTTTCGCAAGACTGGTGCAAAGCGGTACCAACGGATAGAAAGCTACGACCTCACTTTCACCAGCGTGATACTGATACGATGACTGTCTCGAACCGCCATTCTACAAGTATACGTTAAGAATATGAACACCATTCATAAAATGAAATTATTATTACGATATAAGTAGGGAAACAAGGATAAGAAAGGCAGTTTTCTTGATTCAGATGAATACATGTAGAAATACATGGTTTATTATAGAAGTGTCAAATATGTAAACTAACGCGTCTTATAAACAATTTTATTAACGAAAATTGTATTTTTATATGATTGGACTTGTCTTTGTTTGTTATATTCCTAAAAAGTTATATTTTTTCTTCAAAGTAGAGCGTATATCTTTGTGCCCAGGCCTATGGATTTTCTTATCAATGTAACCATCGGATCCTTTCACAAATAATGGAAAGGGACTTGACGACCAACTGTCACGTAGACAGATTTGAGGTGAATTCGTCACGTGCACGAAACTTTTTTAACAGCAAACTGTTAAGACGAATATTTTTAATTAACATTAAAGGTCTAGGTTCTATTGGTTCAATATTGAAAGTTCAATATTAGGTATAATAATTGCTTCTGAGCATCATTCACTCGTCTCGTTGAGTCAATTTACTCAGTGTCAATTGATTTCCAATAACTGTTTACAATTGAAACGGACGAGGCATGCGGGGCCCGCTCGATTGTTTAATCAACAATCGACTGGAACAAATTGTGACGCCAGTTTTCATAATAAAAATCAAGAAAGAGTACCAACCTGGCGTTTAGGTACCGACTTTCGCAGCGGGAGACGGAGTACCTCGAATGTGGTTAGATTGAAAAACAAATACTGACTTAAACCTTTCACCAAATATTTGTGTAAGAATTATGAATGTGGTAAACAACTGTTAACATATTAAAAGACAAGAAAAAGTTATAAAATATATTACAAAAAAGAACTTTATTTTAAAATATTACAGCAGTTTCTGGTTTATTGGTTCCAAGACTGCGTTAAAATATTTGTAGAGATATCAATTAAGACTATTTACTTTATCTTCCTTGCAAGAACCAAAACATTTAGAAAATTACACTTTGTATAGGCAGGATACACGGCACACTGGAGCGAGACGGTTGCGCTTCGCGGCAATGAATATTCGCGAACCATTAAGCTGCAACGGGTCACTGAATTATTTTCAAAATAGAGTCTATTACGACACACTAAGGTCTATTATAGAATAATAGACGTTTGAACTTAATGCTTTTTAATTATTGATACAGTATTTCATTTCGTTGTCTGAAACAATGAACAACTACGTTTAAACGTTACTTCAAATTTGGGCTATTCGTCTCTTAAGATAAGGTTCATAATTTATTGAATCAATAAGTCGATTAGAACATTCTGGAAATACCTGGAACGGTTCCATGAACCGCTTCCGCCGCTGCTCCTTCCGTCTCGGGTTGCTAGCTGCAGACATTCCTGAGCCGGACACCGGACCCGGCTCAAGAATGCAGACCAGACGAGTGCGCTGATGGCATGATAGCTTAATGCACCCTCGGGCTAACCACGCTCTTACCGGCATTCCTCACAACATATCCAAGGTTGATCTTACCACTGCCGACCTCTATTATTTTACTAAATGGAATTATCCCAAGGTTCCCTATCGCTTATTAATATTAGTATTATATACCGTGAGAATGTTTATATTGTTTATAAGGATGAGATTTCGTATCTCTATGAGTTAAACGTTCCATTCACGGAATGTCGCCCGCTAGTTCCACGCACATTTGTGACCCATGTGTTTCATTATCTCCACAAGAGGGTTCTCGTAAAGATTTTATTTATTATCTTTAAACTTTTTCAATGATGACCAAATTCTGGTAGGTCCTTGTATTGTCTGAATATTTTTTGCAGAGGTATATTTTTCATTGATTCACATTGGATGGTTATTTTTTTTAACTAACCAGTATACTAATACTAACCAGAATTCATTGCGGCGCAATTCTGAGCTTTGTTAATTTTTCCTTCTTAATAAAGTTATTAGAAAAAAATTGACATTGTGTATTAAAACTTTTATATAATTAATACATTTTCATCAGTACTCCAAGATCCCTCTTTAAAAAGGTTGTTGTATTACATAAACAACTTATTCAATGCTGTTTGTAATGCTGTTATTAAAGCGTAAACAAAATGGCGGGAAAAACGAAATCTCCAAAGTTCGTATAAGAAACTTAGCGAGACATTATACAGATTCGTCAATGGGACATTCAAGAGTGATGGGAATATTTTTTCGGGAGCGTAACGGTTTTTGTATTATTTTTTGTCGTCTTTGACCGTGTGAAGGAACTTCAATGGCTGCAGTATGTGATTGAGTCGACCACTTTTGTTGACCTCCATCGATGCATATATTTTCCCTTCGTTGCCTGTAAAAAACTGCGTGTGTAAGGGACGAAGAGTTCCAACTAATAATGGTTTAGTGCAAGCCGTCTTCAATGAACTGTTCCTTTGAGTCTTGTCGTTCTTAAACATATTGTTCGCTGTTTTCACACGAAGCAGTTTCTTGGAATAATCGTGGGAGGAAATATTATTTTCTCATGGCGGTTTAAGACTCTCAGTAATAAATTATAAACCATAAAAACCACATTGCAAAAAGAGTGCATTCACTTAAAAATGCCTAAAAAATATTTTCATTAAACGTATCATTACGTTCATTATTACGTACCTACTTTTTTAGCTATATCTAAATACCTGTACCTATGTATTATGGTCCAGTACATTATTATTTTCATACATTCTTTAATATCTGATTGTTATTCCATAGACATTCTTTGTTATCATTAAAAGACATCAGCGAAGACAACGGTAGCAGACAGTTATTTCTAAATTGTGTAAATGGCTAGGTTTTCTCAGAGCAGAGGAATGCAGGTCCGTCCTTCAAGCTGTTAAGGGACAACGACTCGTTCTAAATTACCATAATGCCCGCACTCGTTAAAAATAAATTAGTTAATTGGTTAAAAAACCCGTCAGGCTGGTCTGTAATACTAAAATCGTTTAAGGAAAAGCAATCTCGTATGAAATTACAATTTTTTTTAAATATGTTACCTTTCGTTCTGCTGAAATAAAATATAAGTTGTAGCTTTTAAATTAAAAAATACCTAGCTTAAACTTAGTTTTAAGTTTCCACGGGGACGAAAGGTATTTAGCGGATATTCATAACAACATACAAACTTTTCGAACGTTTTTATCAGAAACATTTAAACTTTTATCATACCTAGGTGATATACCTATTACCTATCTTATTTTCATTATAGTTTCTCAAAAGCGGTTTCTTAAACGCTTTTCCGCTAAGATATTAAATTGAACCAATCACATAAGAGTATTTATAACGTATCGTTGGTAGTTTTAGTCAACTACCCAACCTGAATTAAACAGGACCTCAGAGCAAAATTACACAATTCGCAAAAGTATCTTGACCTTTTTCACATGGCATGCGGCGCGGGTGCCGGCCGCGTTCTCACGGGAACGCGCGGTGATTGCACCGCATTACGCCCTGCATCGGTCGCTACAACTCAACCGGCGACCACGAATAAATGTGGACACGATAAACAAATGTTATGTTATAATTACTACGTTTTAATTTACTAATTGCAGTAATGGCACCACTATTTTATACAGTCATTCGTAATTCTAGAGGCAATTTGAACGAAATTTAAGTGTAACGTCAATCCACTTGGAAACTGGTGTAGGCATTTCTAAATAATTTTAGCTTAGCATTTTTTACTCTACACACCTGCCTTAAATAAATAAGTAAAGAAGTAGGTACCTAATCGTTTATTACTTGCCTAAGTTCATTTTAATACACAACAATTTTAAATTTAAATCTCTGTTTTCCTTAGGGGATTACGAACATTATGGTAAAACCATATATTCACAATGTTTTCATAAACAATATTTACAAAATAATTATAGGCACCTACTCAGCAACATTTAAAATCGTTGAACGAAGTGGAATGTTTTCCTGAAAACACAATGATTTTCCTACCCACAAAACCACATTTCATTACAATACTCCTAGATATCCATAGGTATACAAACAATACGTCAGTCGACACCATAACATAAGACATACCTACAACATGTCGTCAAAAAATTTAAACATTAACTTAATAAATAACGCTTCTGCAAATAAGGAACGCTTGTTAAAACTATTTTTTGATTGAGAAGCTATAACTTCAATTATAATTAAAATAGCAAATATAAAATAAAACAATATACCCTCTCCATAGCTATTTTCTAGTCTGAAACCATTACGAGTTCCGCGACTTCATTGGCTTCAAGGCGGCTGAATCTCGTTTCCAATCAACAATGGAATGCATCTACTTTTTGGTCGCTTAGAGTCGTTCAATTCCTATCCGATCGAGTCCAGTTTTTATACGGTTCCCGTCGATACAGTGGTACTGGTAACAAGGACCTTAGAGTACCTTGACAGTTACGGGAAAACTGTTATTCTGCATATTTGTTCATTACTATTTATTTCAGCAATAAACAATTTTTTCATATGCAAGTGCTATACCTAGGTACTTCAAAATATTTGATTTTTTAAATTTTAAGTAAAGAACTGATATTAGATTTAGTCACCGAAGTCATACCAATGAGCAGTGCTTGTTTTGAAGCAGTGCTCTGCGTTTTGTAATTCTATTAGAATCGACTTCAAAAACATTTTGTGGTACGTAGGATTATAAGAAAATTCAAAGTGTAAAACATAGTTTTCTTGGGCTATTAAAAGACGCTAAGTAAGTCGCAATAATATTATAACAGGAAATCGTAAAGTTTGCGCTAATCCATGATTAGATTTCTTTCTAAAAGATTAAACTTAGAATTACTGATCGATAAAGTTTGTTATACATTATTTTGCACTTATTACGTAATAAAAAGACACTTGTTAATCACGACATGAGTTCATCATTTTCAATCATGCTAGTGATAAATGATGGGTATAGGTATGGTAGGTAGCATGAATGTAAGAAAATGACCTAACTTCCTTATTATACAAACTTGGTTGTTCTTGACGCTTATGTTTTCAAGGCATTTTTCATTATTGATTGAAGCATTAAGTTGACAAAAATAGGAAATAAATCTACTGTGAACAACTGATTTGGGACAAGATACTATAACTAATTGTGCAAACTATTGCTGCTGCTGTTACAATAGGTGTATCTTATTAAGTCGCTATTATCATACTAAAAGAATTTTGTCTTCACTCGAGACCCATATTCAATTTTAGTGTTTAAAATAAATCCAAATCGTTCATATAGAAAACTGTGGCAAATATCATTCCAATTTTCTTAGATACATACTCGTAGCTGATATACAACATTAATAATATATTGCGCTTACAGGAGTAGAACGTGTACTTCAAGATGTTTACTTAAATGAGTAAATACGTTAAGATCTGATACCTACAGATTTAAGAATGTCACAAAACATACGCAATAGATGAGTGAAGGCTGCAGTCGCCTCGTGCATTAGAACAACACCAAGTGACTCACTGACGCCTACGTCTGAATATGAATTTACCTTGTTGTATCCATGCTAATACCTCCCATATTAGTTTCAATTGCCCTAACCCAATTATTTTGAAATAAAAGACTGGTACTAAAACACTTTTTTGGCTCTATGCTACTGGTTTTCATAGCGTAACTAGGGGCATATTTCTTAAAGGAAATACCAATTAGAAAACTTGGGTTGAGCACAGAGCTGTTTCTTCTAGAAATTCTTTTCGGCTTTCATAATGGAGACACAAAAGATGGCGCATTTTAGATACGTTTCTAAAATCACAGTTTCGTACACAGAGTCATCAACAATGCAAAGTTTTATTTTGGAGGACTCTAGTGGTGGAAAATTATTTTGAGTGGTTTTTGAGTCACAATCTGATCACAATCTGATCTATAAGAGTGGAACTTCCACAACGCAGTTTGGGAGAACTATTAGTAGTTCTTAGGAATAAGAAAAAGTTTAAAATTATAATTATAGATTTTGACAAGATCATAATTATTATTATAGAGGTTTAAGATGAGGTTGAAGATGAATTTGTTTGAACAAGTATCTACATATTATTATATACATACCAAATTATATTTACATCATATATTAAACAATACAACACGTGCTAAGGTAATAATTAGTCTCGGTTCTAAGGTGGTGATGTAATATCCATAATTTTATATGTGTGATGTAATGCAAATTATCTCTGTATGTACCTATCTACCTACCTACATATTATTAGATATGACATGTTGAAAATAATTTTAAGAATCCTTAGTTCGAAATCTCAGTTTAAAATAGCACAAAATGACGTAACGGTTTACATGGTAAATACTTTCAAATACACTTCAAAACAACACTTCAAAACTGGGCATTAGGTCGTTGGCCTAGAACTGCTTGAGGAAACAATCATTCTAATTTATGCCTATTTAGAAATCTTCTGATTCATCAGTAATAGACTAACAGTTATAAGAAAAATGCCCTAAAAACGCCGATACTCGAATACATTCGTAAGTGTTACTTGGATTTATAGTCGGTTCATTGCACTGTACCCATAACATGTTTCTCCGAATTGGTCACGCTAAAATACCTTATTGTGCTGACGATTTGACATCGTTATCTGTTTAAGCTTAGAAACATTAAATTTTAGATGGTTGTTTGTCATTATTATCTGAAAATTTCTACAAATAAATGTTATTAGCTGTATTGCATAGAACATTACGTATTGACGTTGATCAAAGCGTAGGAATTTGCCTTATTCATAGAGCAATTGAAATCGTTTAGCAAAATTGATCTAATCGATTTCAAATTGGCCTATATTTCCACCCACACAGTTCCGATTCGGGAGTTGCATCAGGGCGCGGCTGTTGGTTATTTTTGGTCGCGTGACTGCGTAAAGACATGACGAGGCGCCATGAGATCACCGATTCTCATTATTGGCCAAATGGGGATGTGTTCGGTCATGACAAAAAAGCGACCGTCGCGCATGTGCAATTGTCCCGACGTCTTGGGTACCATATTTATTACTCTTATGGATCTTAACGAG
This sequence comes from Junonia grisea, assembly GCA_018235645.1. NCBI lineage: Eukaryota > Metazoa > Arthropoda > Insecta > Lepidoptera > Nymphalidae > Junonia > Junonia grisea. The sequence continues at coordinate 6,653 of DVXP01000699.1, read as the reverse complement.
TCGTTATCAGCGGCACGCTTATTCTGGGCCTTCTGTTTTTAAAAGATTCATTTTAAAAAGCTTACCATTTTTGTTTACTCTTAAACATTATCTATCTTTTTTAAATTTTCTACGGCGGATTACCATGTTACTTTTTTCTTCTGTCTTATAAAATTCCTTGCGAACCCTTCTTAGAATAGGGGTTTCGCCAAAAGGGGGTGTAAATTTTCATAAAAATGTGTTTTTTTTTTTTTGTAAAATGTATGTACCTGTACCTATACATTTTTATATTATGTGTTTATCTGGAAAGTTCATAATTAATATAATATGTAGTTACAAAAACAAACTATTTATATACCAATTAAAATTGATATAAAAGTGCACGATAATAATACCGATTGAGAAATTTAGTAACGTTACCAACAAGTATTTATTTTTTACTATAGGTATAACATTTTATTTACACGTTTTAATATTGTAATTATTTTGATCTTATATATAAATCACATAATAATAATATAATACGAAGTAACATATTGAATTTTTTTATTATTCACGATTAAAAGAATATCGAAGTTCTTTCCTAAAATTTTTAATATAATTTATTTTTTAAGATCATTTTATTTATAAGAACGAATAAATCACCACAAAATGATTGTGTTTACTGCTACACAAGAAAAATGTATTGATTTGGATATAAATTAAACAGTATTAGGTACCTAAATCCATGTACATACTCGTAAAAGTCACACAATTTTTAACAATTCGCTTTTAGACGTCCATTCGGGCCGAATCGATATGTTATAACTGTTTAACATTCACTAGTCCACTGACTGTTAGGCCGTTCTGACGTCAAATTATTGTTGGTATATAAAATAAATAGATAATTAAACAAAGCGTTCATATCCATGATAAAAGTAAGATCTTTTTGTTACAGATATCGCATTTATGGCTACAAAAATGCCTGGAGAAGGAAATCTAGGAGATGTGAAATTTACCTTAAAAAATGGAGTTAAGATGCCTGCTGTTGGATGTGAGTCAGTTTTTTTAAATACGTTTAATTATCATGTAGCCAAACGTGATTTATCATAATTATACTTTTAACTATCCATTGTAAAAAAAAATCTACTTTAGATGCATATTCAAATTGCTTGCAAATTGTTAGGTATAGTTCTATGTTTTTTGACCACAGGCACTTTTTCTTTATTTTTATTTAATGTATTTAGTATCCATTTTAGAGATAATGATGATATAATTAAATTCTCATTAATTTATTTGTAATTACTTCTTCATGCGACGGTTCCTTAATGTGTACCGATTTAATAATATCTACATAATATGTCGTCACTTCCATTCTATTATTTGCCGGATGTACCTAATGATTTCATACTATGTTCGATTTAAAATCAGTTGATTTGAGCGTGATATATAGGTACATATTATGAACAATTTCTATTTACAAAATAATAAGCCTTTGAATATTTTCAGTAGGAACATATCGTATCCGTAACAATGAGGTTCTGTTTAAGACAGTAGATTACGCATTGGAGGCTGGCTATCGTTTGTTTGGTAAGTTCCTGTTTATTTGATATATCCCCATTTATTGCAGATAAAGATTTAACATTCTTTATGTTTCGTAGACACTGCCGCAGTTTATCAAAATGAACCCTTCTTGGGACACGCTTTACGAAAATTATTGCCGAAATATGGATTAACCCGAGAAGACGTATTTATTACAACTAAATTGGGTAAAAATTTTATTTCAGAGAGATTGGACTGCAGCTTTTTCTATTGAAGCCAATTTATTTCATTAAATGTTGTTATTTTTCAGCGCCTTCTGATCTTAAAGGTGATCGTGTTGCCGATGCATTTAGAAAGTCGTCAGAGAATATAGGTTTAGATTATATAGATTTGTACCTAATTCACTTTCCTGGTGCGGCAAATATTAATGCCCAAAATCCAAAAAATGCGGAATTACGCATTGAAGCCTGGAAAGAGTTCATTAAACTCTATGACCAAAATAAAGTTAAAGCTATCGGCGTCTCAAATTTTACAGTAAGACATCTAACCGAATTGTCTGAAGCTACCGGTGTAGAACCTATGGTGAACCAGGTAGGCATTTCAACTTTTACAAATTACTGACATAATCGTTCCAGAAATAAAGAATTACTTCTATTTTTTTTTCATTTTTTGTGCAGGTTGAGTGGCATCCACACTATTACCAAAACGACCTGCTACAGTATTGTGATAGCCATAACATCCGTCTTCAAGCGTACTGCTCTTTCGGTGGTTTAGCAGTAAGCAATAACACTTTAATGGAGGAAAGTATCGTAAGAGAAATATACGGCAGATACAACGCAACTCCAGCGCAGGTGCTATTAGCATGGGCGTTACAAAGAGGAGTGGCTGTAATACCCAAATCATTGACGCCACATCGAATCAAATCGAATATACAAATTAATTTCCGACTAACACAAGAAGATCTTTTGCAACTTGACTCTCTTGGCAAAGCGAATATGAAATATGCTTGGGATCCTAGTATGATTGCATGAAAATACTTAAGTGTTGTCTTGAGCTGAGATTGAATATACATCTACTTTAGCATGAGCATTCCAAAGCTTGATCATTGTTGATTATATTTGTGAGCATTAAACGATAATTTGCTTCATCAAGCAAATTTTCTCTAAGTTTTCTTTTATTTTTATTATGGTTTATTATTGTGTCAAAACACTTTCATCGAAGCCCAATATACCCGAGTGAAATATTTTTGGATTTATCGTCGAACTGTGTCGCAATGGATTAGTAAATTTTCTAGGTACCACCTATATTGTAACTTATTGATAATGTATGTTGATCATGAGTATAATTGAAATTTGTCGGATATATCTCCAGAAACATTATTTTACCTACTCTACTATCGACTATACTGAATAAAAATCGTATCATTAAGTTGTTATTCTTGTGTGTATCCAAGAGAACCATCTATTTTGTAAATTTTTTTATTAGCTAATTTAAAATGTTCCGTCTTTTTATCCTGCAAATAATATTTTGTCGTATTACTCGTGTTGCATATAACAAAAATTCAAAAGGTGCCTTAACAAATGCAATAGGATTTTTAACCTACCCACATAATACTCATAAAACAGAAATTATGACAATTTTTTTTAGATTTAATGTTTTAGAGATATGGGCTTCGTGAAATGCGGTCATGTTGTGGTTGAGCAGATATTTTATCGATATCGTCGTTGCTATGTTACCCCTATGAAACGATACATTACATAATTTACGAATAGGTGCAAAAGCATTTTGTTCTGTTATAAAATTATGTGAATTTAGAGTTTTCAATGTCTTTAAGAATTTTTAACTTTTATGATCTAAAATTTAAAGAAAATAAAGAAGAAGAAAAATTTAAATGTATCAATCACTTTGGGTATCAATTTTTTTGATGTTTTTGTTGTTGTAAGAACAAGGTTTGTTTTGAATTAAAGAAAATACTTAGAAAATAGTTCAGAGAAAAATAAATATTTTGGAAGAAAACTTGTAGGTAAAATTTATAGTTCTCAAACTCTTTTCAGTAAACATGTAAGTAAGACAGAAGATAGGATTTATTTAATTACCTAAATCTTGTAAAATTAGATAGAATACACTGCAAAGATAAAATTTTCTCTCATTTTCGTAAGCATTTAAACGCAACGGCAGGGTAGACTACTAATAATAATTAATAATACAATATGGAAACTAACTTTTTAGTTTCCATATTGTACAATAGTCCTACACTAACCGGGGATTGTCCTTGGATGCATTTGTATAGTGTATACAGGGATAATCGCCGGCTAGTGTCACATCACATATAGAGTAAATTGTCCAAAGGGCCTCTACGTGTTGGCTTCGGCCCCACGCACGCCTCCCAAACGTCCGGGACACTGTTGGCCCGTGATATGGTGCAGACATATAATAATAATAATTATTATTATTACTTACAAGCAATAGTACATAATCGTAATGTTAATTACACTTTAAGATATTATACATGAATGCAAATAAAATGAGAACGTAAATAAGGACAAAAAAAAAGTAAAAGTATATATAACCGAGCCTATGTTTTATAGTTCATTTACTATAATTTTCGTATTTATACATATTTTCATACTGCAAACTAGAAAATAAATTGTTTTTTTTTTTTTTTTTATTTTTATTTTTATTAAAATTTAAGTGCTTCGAAAATTAGTTAGTGTATTATTTATTTTTTTTTCAAAATCATTTTATGCTGTTATTACGGTTTTTCAATTTTTATTTTCAATGCTAGATTCCAGCATCACATAATATGAAAATGTAGTTTTTAGTATCTGAAAAAAAAACAGACTTATGATTAATACTACTTATTTCATTCGCTTACTTTATTTTAATTTCTTTTCTAAACAGAAAATAACACGTTGCTAAGTCACACAGCAATGTTTTGATCACTACTTTAATTTATGTATTCTAAGACTATGATCGGAGTATAAATAAAATGGGCCAATTGCGTGTCGAACCACGCGCTTCTAGGATTCCGTAGCTGTCCATCATAATATGCGGACAGCCATACGCTTGGTATTCATTAATAATAAAAACCTAACATCTAGGGAGAGGAAACGCTTGTCTAAAAAAGTTAACTCTATGAAAAAATATTTCAATTTGTAAAAAAAATGATGCTAGAAACCTCAATATTGAAATTTGAGTTTCAAGTTTGCCCCACAATTTTTTGTTATTTTTTTCGTGTGAATAATATTTGCGATTCACAAAATACATCTGTTCACTAAGTTTTAACGGTATAACCCTTAAAGTTGCTGTGGCATACACACGTTTTTAGGGTTCCGTAGTCAAAACAGAACCCTTATAGTTTCGCCATGTCCGTCTGTCTGTCTGTCTGTCTTTCTGTGTGTCGTTGAGATAAACATGTTGTTTGTTAAAATATAAGTAAATTGTAATGATTCAATTAATGAATGTCCGTATATTATGAGGGCAACTACGGAACGCTTCATGCGTGTGGTTCGACACGCACTTGGCTATGTTTTTGTTATTTGGCTTCGGAACCCTAGAAACCTATTTGAGCTTACTACTTGGGGAGATATAATTCAAAACTGCAACATAAGAAGTAATAAAACTATCGTTATCCCGTTTTAGTTTAACAATGAAAATAAAAAAAAACTCCTGGATGTAGAAAAGGTTCCACTTCCTTGTCTCTCAGAAAAAAAGACTTACCGAAATCATTGGCGCGACACCAGCTTTCAGACCACCGAGCGCTTTAAAATCCATTAAAATCTGCGATCTTTGTAGGATAAGCATTACTATCTTCTGATTCGATACGGACATATCCTGCCACGGTATATTGTACACAACATCTGGTAAATCGTCAGACTGAAAAAAATACATGCACATATACCTAATAATTGTGTTTAATTCATCTCGTGCTCTGTGGTGAAAGAAAACATCATAAGGATAGGGAAAAAATCGGATATTTGCCTCGGTCGGATAGATGCCCCGGTTTATATTACACTATTTTAGGAACATAAGTTGTGTTCGCGATTTACTACAGTAAATAGTGACCTCTCTCAGACTTCAGTGCCACATATTCTATAGAAATAGGCTCACGTGTATTGTCCGTGAGAGTAAATATCTGTCGTGGTGAAACTTTGCTAGGCGTTATAATTATTTGGGTAAGTAATTTTTATTTAATATTTTTATAACTGATCATTAGATTTTAATGAACTTTTTATTTATTTGCATGCATTAGAGTTTCAATTATATTATTTATAATGTTTTATTATTAAATTGTTTTTATTGATTTCGTAAATAAATAGGGCAAGTATCCGCATCAAAAAGGATACTTATGTTTGCAGATAGTTGCCTCTAATTAATTTTTTTTTGGTCTGCAGAAATTTTAAACTCTATCGATAAAATTGCCCAGAAGAAGAATAAAGAGAAGAAAAATTAAGAAAACAAACAAAATTACGAAAACAAAAATTACAACAGAGACAAGAAAAAAAACAAGCAAGGGACTAAAATATATATTAATATATGCTAGTCATATCACAGCGAAACTGAATCTGATAATACAGATCCCATCAAAAACAATACTTGTCAAAAAAGAAAGTCTCGCAACTCGTAGACAAACTGTTCTACGTTAAAAAGTTGTGAGGTTCATGTAATAACCAAGTCGGTTATTAATTTATTCAGTTCCTACTTAAGCGAATTTCTGTCTTAATACGTCAAGTCCCTAAGACCACGATTGTGGTCCATAACAATTGAAAATCAATTGTGTCTGGATTCTCCGTACTCGAAGTATCAAGTTGTTACGTAATAATTAACAGCATCTTATAGTGACTCATATCAATATTAAAAATCTTTATTGTTTAAATAAATATATCGAAACTGCTTTTAAGTGTCTTAGAATTTTGATGATTGGTGAGTCAGTCAGTGAGTCAGTGAGTTTCAAAATACAAAAATTTGACCCGTTATAATTCTTAATCTACTGGTTCAAATTGAATGAAAATTGAAATATACCGTGTCTTTACAATGCCTGCATGGTTACTGAAAATTCCGTTTTCTAGTTTTATCCACTACGAAGTTACAGGGGGTCGAAAATGGCCTAAATTGCATCGAGAAGCGGCACCGCCGTACAAGGATGGTACGGC
>DVXP01000698.1:0-18418 GCA_018235645.1 Junonia grisea | reverse complement strand
ATTAACGGCCTTGCATCGGGAAAAACGATACTTTCTAATTGGTCATGAGTAGTTGACAATAGGCCATTGTAACTTAGTTAAAGCGTAATGTCTTAACATTATGCCCAACGAAGTGGGCACGGGTCAGCTAGTTCATAATAAAACTCTTTAGATTGAAAGAGGATGGAGGAGTTTATATAGCATCCCAAAATGTGATATTCACGAACTTTAATTTTTAAGCTACATCTACACATCCAACAAAACGAGGAATAGAAACCACTAAATCCAATAAGCCATTTGAATTTCTAAATGAATACGGATAACATTTTCTCTGTTCATGCAACAACCAAATACAGGTAACCAGTAAAGCCTTTAATGGTGTTCAAAGATCTAGTCTAGATTAGGGTTGCCAACCAACCATCAGCCGTCCAGGTTTACATGTCCTGATTTTTAGTTCTGGGGTTGTCTATAGATTTAAGGAACATCCTGATTTTTGGGACAAGACGGAGTGTCTTTGTTATTGGTCACAAAAGCCAAAAATAAAATCTCCCGTTATCCCATTACTTTAAAAAAGGTTTCCTGATACGCTACTGTGTTCTGGTTTTGGACTCAAATATTCCTAGCCCAAATCCTAGTTTTTTTTCCATTTGAAGGTGGCAAACCTAGTTTAGAGACACATAGACCTTTTAGTATGTTAATGATTCATGAAGTAACAGACGGGAAGACGGGATTCCACTCCTATTCTTAGACTTGTCGGAATTCTTTAGAATCTTATTACTATAAATGAGTAGGTATTTTTTTTCTATGTATGATTCGTTGAGAACTACTGTGATTAAAAGATTATCCCAAATGTAATTTATTTCTCGAGTTAACAACATTTTAATAGTCTTAACGTGATTTGATACCACTTTTTCACAAAATTAGATAATTAAACAATAAACTGCGCCTGAGCTATGTTTTTCTTATTTCTATAGAAATCAGGACAGAGATACTTGTGATTCATGAAATGACAATTCATTTCTGTATTTATCACTAGTTAAAGCAAAAAAGACTTTAACAGCATCCATAAAACTATATAAATAATGTAAAATTACTTTTGCTTTTAAAATATCGTATTCAAATAGCAATCCTTTGCTCGCTGAAGGTATCTCGCGAAAGCCTTTCGTAGCTTTTAACTAACTATTTCATGAACAAGGAAGAGCTTGCTAAGAGCCAAGTTTTGATGCACGTTGATATAATATAGAAGACGTTTCTGAGGAAATATCATTACTGGTAAATGTTTTATAGTCTTGTTAGATATTGAGTTATTTCTGTTCTTGAGAAATTTCAGTAGAGTTATTTCTCTTTATTTTTGAGAACCTAAAATTTGACATGAACATACTAGGTCTACGTTACTTTTAGTGGAATTGATGGTGGTTATCTTAAAGATAAAAGAAGATATGCAAGTTCTATTAATCTTGGTAGGTACGGTTTAATTAGTTGGTCCCTATGCAGTTAAAATAGGAAAATGTCTTGTCTGAAATGGAATGGATCTATTGTTAAATCAATGTTAACAAGAATCGCTGTAGATTTCTGAAGTATCTATAAGTACGAATAATATAATTAAGATATATCTGAATGCCTTTTGTATAAATCGCTGAATTAATTTTCAATGGTGCAAATGTAACTGAGATTTAAGCGAGAGATGCTGCGGACAAAAATTAGTTTGAAATAAATAAATCTTACCTCTTACAATCCTCTCAGGAGCAGCCAAATAATGGCCGAAATCTCATTAAAAATGCAAACAAAAACGGATTAAGGCTTAGGGATTGAATAAGATATGCTCGACAGAAATAGATTATAAACATTGTTTTTTAATATTTCGACTGTTACTTACCTTTCAAAACTCTTTAAATAATGGATGTTTGATTCTCTCATCCATAAATATAGAAAACATTGGTAAATTAATCTATACATATTCTTACAGTATACCTAAATGTCGTTCTTAAGTTAGCAGTGTCTTAGGAGGTGACATTAATAATACAAACAAGTGTCATACCCTGCCTTCCTTTAAGTGCGAACTATTGAAATTGATGTCAAACATCTGTGTCTCAATTGCCCAAAAGTGTCTGAACATCGTCACCCCATCAACGACACTTAATGCCTGTTTGCATAATTTAACTTCCTAAGCGACGCTTAACTTGCATGGACAGCCGACTTGTGTCTTGACACACACTTAACTGTATTGAAGTGTTCATATGTTAGAACCGAAGGACTGAACCAGACATGAATCTAGCTTTGGAAGAAGATAAAATAAATTAAGATAAATTTAATATAACTTTCCAAATCTTGTATAAACCGTCGTAAGAGTTTTCTTTAATACATGATACGTAAAACAATGACCATAAATAAAGTCTTTAAATAATAAGTAATTAACTACTTTTGAATATATTCCTGGTGCCATCATATGACCATTAAGCACTACAATTTAATGACACTAAAATTATCAAAATTGGCTAAAGCGTTCACGCTCTACAGCAGTAACATAAATGATTTATTGTATATAGTTTATAACTAATCTAGATTGCGTTATAATTATTATCCATATTTACATTTTGACGCTATGAATGAAACATGATCTTGAAACTAGCCGTTCCTCAAGGTTTTACTTACATTGTTTTAGCTCCGCTCCGATAGTCTATGACGCGAGAAACTTGTTTCAAGAATCAAACTGTCTCATACAAGAATAAATTATAACATAATTATTATAATATTCATAACTTTAATATTTAGATCCTCAGATTCACGCGCTCAAACAAACTCTCCAGCTTTTTTAAATAGAATTAAAAACTGTGGTATGAATACTAAACAAGTATTTAAAGAAAGAACACTAAAAAAGAAACCCGCAGTGACTGCTCCGTGGATTCTTTTATTGTTTCTTAATTAACGACTACCTTCCCCAAAGGCATTTCAACTTTCATTTGCTTTTCATAAGGTGCCAAAAATGGAAAGAATGTATGTCAAATGAAACTCGGCCTTTCTGCTCGCAATGGATCTGCTATTTTTTGCTATAATAAGTTTTAAGCGCTCGAGAATTCTTGAAACTTCGAATTGCAGTTCGAATAATTTCCAACAACACTGCTTTATCTGGAAATGAATTGCTTATTCTCCAATGAAAAGATTTCCCGTAGTATTTCGGGTAGTTACATAAAAAACGTTACCAGAGTTTTGTTTATTCATACTGGCACAAAAATAAAATAGCTCTTAAAACTACAAAGTGAAATATTACAAGTTTTTCCTTTCACGATTGGCCTAAACTTTTCGTAATCAATTACAAAAAAGAACGCGAATACTTATGTACTTAAAAGGTAAGAAGCCTTTCGCAGAATTGTGACTTATGTTCAGTCGAGTTTATAAGCATATTACGCTTTCTGATTCTAGCAACCGTTGACAGCAATAATCCTTAGTCGGGAGTTTATGTTATACCCTACAAAGCCACAAGTTTCCTCTGATGTAATTTCATCAAATGCCGTCTAATATCGTAGCTGCAAGGTGCAACTCGCTGCCTGAGGAATTCCAATTCTGTCTCTCCAGGAAAATGGGCGTTAACTACCGAATATTGCCGTGAGCTATCTTTATGTACCATAAAATGTTGGAACGTTTTTAGTATCTATTGTGGATTTCTGGGATCCATGTTTTTTTTGCGACTTGATAACGGTTTAAGTGTTTTGACGCAAGTTACGATACTTAAAAATAAAATATGAAAAGATTCTTGACGTAAATTTGGTATAAAAAATGGGGTATGCCATTTTACGTTTATGGAGATAATTCCGACGCAGAAAGTCGAATGGATAAATTGGTTTATAAATCTTTTAAAACATTGAGTTACTCCAATGGTTGTTTTGCACAATTTATCGTGAGGAAACCTGAATTTGGAGCATTTACGTGACATAAACATACTCGCTAATCTGAAAATGGAGCAGCGCTAAACTGTGGATCCTCCTTAACAGCCTTTGCCAAAACATACATTAGAGGACTATTACTTATTGCTTCAAGTTTCCTCAAAAACAACTTATTTCCACTATCCCACGAGAACTATACAAAAGTTTTTCAATCTAGTCGAATGTTACTTCGCAAAAGATTATCATAATAGCACTGCAGACGTTATTTCAAACAGTCTTCCGGTCTTGAGAACTACAACATTTCAAGAATTTTCTTCGCAATTAATAAATTCTCCTAAAGCCAAAGCACTTACGCTGTCATATTTTTCTGGTTGAATTATTTTCAAGATATTTCTATTATTCTGAAGAATACAGGAACAATGAACATCTATATGAAAAGAATGGACAAAACCGTAGATCCTTTTTCAGTAAATACCTCTTAATATTAGTGATTCGGTTATTTCTTAGAAATCGGCTGAGAAAATAAAAATTATAGCGAAGAAAATGTTATAAGACTAGATTCATTCAAATTAAAGGATACCTTAATATTTTTTATCCTTTCCTGAGATGAAATTAATGAGCCACAGTCGGTGGTCTTTTTGTTTTTGTTTGAAAATTAGCCTTAATTTGTTTCGGAAAAATGTAAAAGTTTTTTAGGGCGAGTTCTTTTATTTCTAATATTAATGAAGGCTGTATTAGTAATTTAGTAGGTTCAAATTGGATTACAATTTTCGTACCAATTGTTCCATTTTTCAGGTCAATTAGGAAATTACTATAGACCTTAAAAATATAGGCAATTACTAAAAGTAATATTATTGAACTTTTTAAATATGATTTTAAAAATACTATAAGAATGATTATGTCATGATATTATGATTGTTAAGACATTTTAACATAAGTAGGTAACCATAAAATTTTTCTTCAATAGTAAATTAACCATCACAAGTACGCATTAGTTTTACTAACAAAGCGGGCCAAATTCTAATTTCTAGCTAGTAAGAACTATCGCTAAAGGGTTGATACTAAGTGTTTGGGCTGATGTCACGGCGCATTTATCCTGCTTAATTATGTACGACTCTAAGGGTACGACTATTACTACTCCCTATTCCACATGCCAAACTAAATCAGACTCTCCTGTCTCAGAAATAAAGTCCAAAGTCGTTGGAGATTCCTTGCCCCTTTGATTCTCGATTCCAGATATTTTTAAGTTGTCTCCAGTCTAAGCCGTTACGTGTTCGATGTTAAGCTGTCCCTTTCAAAGCCTCTATCAATGGAAACCAATTAATGGCTTTATTGATTGCTTTAACGTTTAGAAATTTTGCTGGCAAACATTTTGTGGAGTTAACGTGTCCATTCTGTTGATACGTTTAGAGGAAATAATTACGTAAGGAAATATTATAGTTACGAACATATAAAAATTTAAAGTCGGAAATTTAAATTGTTGAAAAGTGGGACAAACAGAAAACATTAGCTAAAAAGTAAGAGCATCAATTCAGAGGTTACTCGATAAAACGGCATAATCTATACAGTCATAAGTTTAATTTATGAGAAAGGTTTAGTTTATTTATTTACCATCTACATCTACAGTAATGGCCATTCCGAAGAATGAAATATGAAAAATTTTAGCCATCTACCATCTAATTTATAATACCTAGTTAATGAAGGGAGTTATTTTTGGGTCGTAAGTACACAAAATGCCTTTGTTTCATAACACTTTAGTCATCCTTGAGCCGATGTTCAGATATAAACAGAGTAAATCTTGTCACAAACCGAGATAAGACACGCGCCCTTACCAAAGCAACATCTTTCCCACAGATTATGTAGACACGTCTGTATGTATACGAGGAGAAAAAATAATTTAGGGAGGGTAACCCAATTTTATTTCATAAGTGACTTCTGCCAGAAAATTACAATGTGGATTTTTTGTTTTCAGAGAATTTAAAAGTTCTCTATAACTTTGGTAATATTTTACACATGACGAGTTTGTTATGGAATCCGATATAGGTGCTACCTACACTTTTATATTTCATTAATCTATCGTTTCCTAAATTAGTTCTTGTAAAATGTTAACAAAACCATGGTAGTACCTATGTATATTCTAATTCCACCTTATTCTTAGGTTCTACACCTACCTGAATATTGTAAGCAATATTTATTAACCTTTTACTATCTATTTATATCTTATTATAGGTTCCCATACCATTATTAGTACCTTAATCCAGTCTAGACTAGTTAAATACAAATAGAAAATCAATGGCGCCAAACGCAACATTTCCGTGCACATATGTGGACTGCATTATTTATAAATATAGTACAATAATCGGCCCGACATGTCGCTTCCTATATAAACATAGCTCGAAGATCGCTAATTCGATAGGCGGTACAGTCTTGCATTGTAATCATGTTGATATTATGACGTAACTCGCTCACCTTTTATGGGACAGCTGTATATATCACTCGTTAAGTATAAAAGGTAACATAATTAGGTATATCATTATCCATATAGATGACCATGATATACCCAGCCATTAACAAAGGCATCTGTTAATTAACTTTAATGCAGGATTTACAATGTAAGAGAATTGTTTCACATTTCTCCTGCATTGTATTGATCGGATTTTATGAAATCATACACACAAAAACTAAGCCTTGAGATGTTACCATATGAGACTTTTGGGACGACAAGAGTACTACCAAAATAAAGTTTTATGCTAGAATTCAGCTTCACCTATATTCCGAGGTTGACCTGTTTGACTTACATTAGTGTAATACCAAAGAACAACAATACAAAATAACTTTATCAACAACTATCAAAACTTAGAGATTCAGAAACATCAGTCCCAATATTTGCGACACCACTAAAAATAACATCTCCTGTCCAAATGTCAGCTACATTGCCCGTGGAATAGCTTGAATGTGCAATAGCATGAACGGATGTCATGTCCATTGTCCGTCGTGAAATAGCGTCAGTTTGAAGCTGTAAACTTTTTTCAAAATTATGGCTCGAACGACCTATCGTGTTTACTTTGTCAGGTCCTGGGAATTGTGACCTATTTTGTGGTATGTCGGTATAAAGATTTTATGGAAATTCTAGTTCCGGATTTGAGTGGTTCTCGTCCGCAGAGAGTTGGTGGTATATGGGTGGTGTAGCTCAAATTTGTTTGCGAATAAGTTCTTTAATACGTTTGGCTGGTAAGAGTTGGTAAGAAAACATGGTAACAAAAAAAGGCTACGACACGCGTGGTTCTAATCGGTGGCTTTAAATAAATATTTAAAGCAATATATTACCTCATTCGTTTGTATAATCTTTCAGAAACGTTCTTAATAAGTTTGATTTCTCTATTTGTCGCTAACTATATATAAAATCTAATTCTATTTCTTCGAGACAATGATTCCATAGCACCAGTAAAAGCAATGAGTGAATTTTTTTTTGGAATTATTTGAATTGTAACTCTGTAAATATTTAAGAATAAATAAACAACGCAAAAATACTTTATATATAACGAATTATTTACTGTATCAAGTATATTTACACAATTATAAATGTGTGTTATTAATGTTTTAATTAATTTTGTTTCAGGTACATAAATCCATACATCAAGTCTACTCTGAACATTAATCATTAATGTAAGTAATTTTGTTACGCCACAATATATAAAACTATCACCTGGCCGCAGCTATGCTCCTTTGAATAAAAAAAGAAATATTGAAACTTGAAATAATAAAACATTTTCCGATCTACCTACTTCATCTAATGAATGGGTGTTTTTGATGTTTGCAATAAATTTTATTCACATTTTGATAACGTCTTACAGCAAAATAAAAATAAAATATTTAGCAAATTGTGACAAATTATAACTGTAGGTGTGTGAGTTTTGAAAGTATCTGCTCATCATTTGAACTTTTGAGTGGCACAAACACGGACAGACAAACAAATTATTCCATCATTAATATTATTAAGACTACAGATTTGGGTACTTGTCTAACATGACGAGGGTTTAGCAACCCTTCTATTATATCGAAGATAATTTTCTCTGATCTTATTTTTTGTTACCCCTAAGCGGTAAACTTTGCCAATAAAAAAGCAATGACCCAAATTCAATGGTTTCAACCAACTTCAAAGAACGAAAAAGATTCTTAATTCTGCGTGATGTTTATTTTTTGTTTACTTGTTAAGCGTTGCTGATTTTGAAATGATTTTGAATATATTTTTTTAAGAAGTTGGCAGTTTTAATAAAAGCTTTATATTTTCATTAATAAAAAAAGATAATTAAAAACAACTTTGATATTTAAACCTCTCAAATGTATAACTATGAAGATTAAGACCTCAAAACACAAAATATCGTACCTACCTACATAATATTACTTAAAAACGACAAAAATAACACCATATTTACATATCAACATCTGACATCATCACCACATGCCGTCACGGATTCAGACCTGCATAAGGCATAACCCGGTCACTTAGAATACAATAGCATTGTTTATGCTCTTATGAAATACTCCATATTGTACTTCGAGGACTCAATGATTCTATTGACCAGAGGTTTGGATTTCACTAGCCATGAATGGTGGACTTAAAGTACTACTTACTAGCAGATCCAGGGCAGGAAATTCTAGGGAGTATCTGGGCTTTCCCACCAAACATCAATCTGGACAAAATCTTTCTTCAAACAAGTTGTAGATTAGGTTAAGTCTTCTCCCTCTTTACCAAAATATTGGATCATAGAACTCTAGTCAGTCTAACTAGAAATCCAGGATACGTTACTACTCCTTTCATGTTTGATATCAAGTCAACTGATGATGTATAGAAACTTTCTGCGCTGTACCACAAAATTGTGGAATGAGTTGCCGCTTGCGGTATTTCGGGACAGATACGACCTGCAGACCTTCAAGAAAAGAGTGTACTATTTTTAAAAGGCCGACAAGGCGATAGTATTCACTTACCATCAGGTGATCTGTCAACTCGTTTGCCCCCTATAAAAAAATGTACTGAAACCGATAGTGATGGTGGTTTAAGCAGGATCGGGTCTGCATAAGGTATAACGCGGTCACTTAGAATACAATGTCATTGTTTGTGCTCTTATGAAATACTCCATATTATTATTCCCTTCGAGGGCTCAATGATTCTATTGATCAGAGGGTTGGGTTACTAGCCATGAATGGACTAGGTTATGTTGCTACGTTTTATGCTTTGATATGAATATCTAATCAAATGAATATTGTGAATGCGAAAGTTTTTGTGTGTTTATTATTAGTCCATCATATTATAAAGATTCCTTATTCAACCCGTAGACTATGTTATATGTTAGATGAATAAGGGGAAGGTAGTCCATAGTATAATAAATTACCAAATCGCTTTGTTTGTTAGTTTGTTACTAATTTGTTAAAATTTATATCGAGACCTGCATCTTGCGGAAGAACATAACCTATATGTTGCACAGATAAAACCTTAAAAAAGTAAAATAGATCATAGTTTTTACCCAGGGCAAATTATTATATCAATGAAATTTTATTGAAATGAACTATAAATAAAACTAATCTCCAATATTTCCAATAGCCAAATTCCTGGATTACTAGCTGATTGTGAGATTACAGCTTGCGGTTTCACGTCGCCATGTTTATTCTCTAAGCCTCCGGGTTATTTGAGAGGATGGCTTTTAACTAAGTCCACATTTTGCCTAATATTATAATTCTCTGAATTAATACTGTATGAAATTAGTTGGTTCTCGTTACGTCATATCGTGGAGTAATCCTAACCAAACCTAACCTAACCTATCTCTTTCAGATTAGATAGGTTGTCCATACAAACTTTCATTTCGTATATTATTCTCATGTCCTTCTTCAAAGTTAAATGCCTATAATACCATATTCACCAAAGATTATCAAATTTATTTATCGCCTTCACCATGAAATCCTAGCAGACAGAGATAGTTACTCGTACTTTTACATTTACAGATATTAGTATGAAAGTTTAGATAAGACACCTACCTTATTTATTTTCAATTCACTATTAAAATTTAACTAAGATAAAAAGGTCTATTCTTATCCTAAACTAGTGCATACTAGTTTCTTACCGCTGCTTCATCTGCATACCTGTTAACTAAGTGAAAGGGAGATAGTTTAGGAAGATTCTGTTAAGGAGAAAGATTCATGGTTTATTCCACTACACTACTCGGCTCCGGTTAGACGGATTTATCTCGAATTTATTCTAACTTGCAGGTTTATACGAGACTTATTATCTAGATTTTAGACGAGAATTTTAGAAATAGAAATATATTTGCCTGTATTTAAATCTGTTACTTTGGTTAGAATTGCGCTATCCACTACGCCTTTTCAGTTTTATTTATATGTTACAAAATAGAAGAAGAATAAAGCTTCGCGTTTTGTTTATACTTAGTTCCATTCCTTTATGAACTACAGGTTTACATATAGATTCGGTATCAATATGTGCATTTTCAAAAGAAATAAAAAAAAAATTCTAGAGAAATAATAAAATGTTTCCAAGTTATAAATTTAGTTTTATGTATAAAACATTATAAATGTTTTACGCCACACACCATGTTTGAATGAATGTAACTCGATACGGCAAGTTACGTAACGACAATATGGTAACATACATACAAACGAGTAGATATCTATTAAAAATACATATGTCTATGAGTTGGATTTGATGGATTAAAAGAAAAGAAATAAAAAAAAAGAAATTATAGGTACATAGATTCCGAACACTATAAATATAAATTTAAACACAAAATGGTATTTGCTTTCTTTTAAAATACTTTTATCTTTACACTTATTTTAAATAAAAGTAAAACGCCGAAGCAATCTTTGGAAAAGTTGCAAAGCCAAAGATACTAACATCCAATGTTGATGATAACGAGTTCCACGAGCGCCTTTCGTTCTTTTATACTTTTAAAAGTTAACGCTTCACCGCCAGGATACAGCTTAGCGTTTTATATACTTATACCATAAGCCCTAACATTTCCCCTTGAGTGCACTCTATTACTTTCAATGCACTGTTTAATGGAAGCGCTACAAAAACAGTTCCAAGGAAAAATCGGTCATGGATGAAAAACAAACCGAATTTCTAACCCTCATTCGAAAATCAACTCTAGCTGTATAGGATATGGTTGAAAATTATCAGGCAGAAAAGGCCCCAAAATTCCACGGGACGGGAAGACCTATGATAGAATTTATAAGGAATTTCCTAATTTCCCAAAAACTACGCAGCGGTCAGTTTATAGGGGTTAGATCGACATGTGGTTTTTAAGGGGTTGAAAGTGCCCGAGTATCGTATGTCCATTTATCTACTGCAGCTGGTGTGGTTACGAATTTTTCGGGGGTTTTGTGCTCTATTTCGAAAGGAATATCGTCGAAATATCGCAGATTCAAACTTTTGGTATTCAATTTTTTAAATCTGCCCATTCTGGGTTACTGGGGCGTTTATCTTTTGTGTTCGTGTTTCTATAATGTTTTTAACTATTGTTGTGTTTTCAATTGAGATGAAAGTGTTACATTTTTGTTTCGTTCAACGCTTTAATCATATTTAAAATATGGTCGTATTTAGCATAAACTTAAACATCTGAAATACGACGATTTCAATTTCATATTTTTTTTTATCATTTGCATTAATGTTACAATTTTATTTATATTTTTATGTGTACAGTGAGTTAGTTATACGAGAAAAGTTCGAAAAATTTCTAAGAATCCACATTCTAGAAATCCACAAGGATTTTATTTATCTCAATTGTTAGCAACAGTTGGACTCTAATTGGATATAATCGATAGTTTTAGTTTTTTCTTAGTACTGATATCAAAGTCAGATACATCTAACTTATTCTTTGTTATTTATAAAGTAACTAGAGCAGGTAATAATGTTTCCAGAAAGTTCGAAGTCTTAACTAAACAACAATTAGTTGGTAATTCGACACGCCTAAATACGACAGCCGGTACTAATTCAGTATATTTTTATTAGTTGATTTTAAAATAGAGAGATGTTTTTTGCATGATTAGGTTACAAGCCACATTTTGCAAACATAATTTATAAGAAAATTATGTGAATTAAAATTAAAATATTAATGTATAATACACTCAATTAAACGTAAAACAAGAAAACAAATGAAAATTAATGCGTTAAAATAAATTTGAATTTTAGTACTCATATTTTTATTAATTAACCCAAAATTACGCTCGAAATAAACGAACACGTATTAAATTATAATAGAACATAATACTCCATTAAAATAAGCTTCAATTATTAAATATGTAAAATTCGAACGCTTGTTAAAAATCTAATAAAAAAAGGTCTTATATGTGCACTCGGGAAAGTGGCATCAATTTAGCGGTAAAATTGAGATAATTCTATATTTTTTTATTTGTGCCACTCACATTTTACCAGCCAGGTCAAGTACTCTCGACTAAACGGGATCTCAATTTAATATTTCCACCGGTTTCCCACTGATAACTACGTTTATTTCCCTTTATTTCCAAGTATCTTTCATTCACCTTGACGTTAAGATGTCACGACAATCATCAGTTTAATAAATAAAACAGCATTTCATTTTAATTATTAAAAATTTAATTATACAGCGCGACATATCTTCACAATTGATTGTTTTATTTCTTTTTCAGTGAAAGTAAAATTGTAATTACGATAAATTTTATTCAGATTTCAACGGAAATATTTAGCTGAATGAATGAATTATTAAAAATTTTGCTGATGAAATTTTAATCGTAATGAAAAAAATGCTAGCTTTAAACGAAAATCATTATATAATGTGCACAGTAGGGTTAATACAGTAGTACTAACCCTACTAAGCACAATTTTAAGCTACTACCCAATGTACTAAAAACTAACAGTAAGAGGATAAGCCGTAGTATATTAAAGATAATAAACTTCTCCACTCTTCGTTTCGAAAGATTAAACGATTGGAAAAGGCAATCAAACACTGAAATTGTTTATGATCTTGAAACCATACACATTACATCCTTTTGATTATAAGTGGCAATAAATTTTCTCCAAAAATTCTCTGAATTTTGATAAGGTACCGTCATTTTGAAATTTGAATCTCTCACGTTCTCACAATAGTTTAGTTAAATCGCGTTATGCAACGTTCTCACATACACAACAATGCAGCTTTACGTAGTGACAATTTAGCACTAAAATATTTAGATAAAGTTCATACAAAATTATTAGAAGATTGGAAGATTATTAGAATAAAAATTGGACGTCCATGAAACCTTTAAAACAAAAGCATTACCAAAAAAAACATAGATAATGATCTGAACGTGAAATAATTTACGGAAGTCCATACGTAGCTGCTAATTTGCATACGTAGCGTAAAAGCGCTAAAATATTCAGATAAAGTTGAAATCAAACTATTAGAACACACCACGATTTAGCTAGCTAGACCAGTAAAAGTTGGGCGACCATGAAACCTTTAACCAGCGACCAAAAACAACCATACATAAACGTAGATAATGATCTGAACGTGTAATAATTTACGCAAGTCCATACGTTGCTGGTAATTTGCATTCGGCCCCCGTCAGCGGCTGGTGATAAATCGTCGCGACACGCCGCCCCGTCTTCTTCCGTTTCGTCTGCTATACCAGTTCCGGGGTACGGCTATTTCTGCCAGCTTATCGACGTGAAAAAAAATCTCTAAATGCTTCCCTTTTTGGCGCCTGTTTGATGTATATTTGTGTATTTTCAGCTTTACAGCGAAAAAGATTCCGTAAATGGTTTAAAGGCATTCAAGACGAAACAACTTAACGTGGTAAATTGTGCATTGGAAAAGATATTTTGATTTGATATTAAAAGCAATTAATAATGCTGAATATTCTCAATATGGTGATGAAAGGCTATGATTTATCGTCAAATGGCAACCTTTTATTCAAATCATGCGTAACTTAGTCTTGTTTGGAATACCAATATATACTCAAGTAATTTATAAAGCAAAGTTCAATATGATTTATTAATTTTCGATTGTTTGTTCAGTCTTCTAAACTCGATATCGAAATTACTGTAATTGACAGCCCATAACATATTCCATTTTACTTCATCGTTTATGGAATTATTTCATCTACGTAAATTATTTCATTCGTGTGTACAAATGTCAGATTGATTTTTTAATGCCGGACGCTAAAAGCTTTCCAAAACCTACCAAAGTATACCCAACTACCGACAAACAAGTTGGACACGTATAACCTTTACTGCACTCGATTTTAAGTCTACATTGCAATGAATATTGAATTCGTACTGAATAGTGGATAAGTGTACACGGTACGAATGCGCGACAGAAGCAAATGGAATTTTAACAGGCAATCAAACGCAAGGCCGTACGTTATCATCGGAATCGTGTCGATCGCGTGACACTCGTAATCCACGATGAAATAATTATACCACAGTTGGACAATGAAGGTCATCGGTGTCGCAGTTAAACGTAGGTGGGGCAAGTGTATCCATAATTTATATGGGCATTTTACTCCCACTATCTAGAAGTACTACTATTTGGACTAGAAGAATCCGGCAGAGTGCCAGATGTACCATAACGTTGGTATCTAGAAAATTAAGTGTGCAAACTTCCTTTTTGTCGTATGTGTATGAAAATTTGGGTCAACGAAATCTTCGTTCTGGTGGAGAGACGTCGAGAGTCGCATATACAATTATCTAGCTACCTAACTGGGTAGTCGTTAAGACAATCGCGGAATCTAGTCCATAATTTGACTTTTGAACTCCGAGTCGTTAAATGATACCAGCATTTGAGATTAGAGGGTATTATAAGACAATCGAATGAGAATTTAGCGAGGCGATATAAAATCGATTCGCCGTCTAATGAAAAACGTTCTGGAGCGTCATCTATTATTATTTCATTTTCCAATATTTTGCATTCATTCGAACTTCGACCTCTATATTTATGTAACTTTTAATGAATTTATAACTTCAAATATTTTATGTGTGTCTTAAAATAGTTCAACAGATTTAGATGGCATTTAATATAAAACGTATAAAAGCTTTTTTAATTGTTATTTCGGCAATGTTCTAAAATGACTCTTAAGTGCTGTTAGTGTTACCTGACAGATTAGTAAAATTAAATCCAGGCAAAAGGGATACAAATAAACTAAAATACCAGAATTTTTGAATTCCAAACTTTAATAATGCACCTAGCATAACTATGTCGCGTCGGTAATAAGATTAACTTGTTACTCCAGGCTCGGGAGTTATTATACTAGACCTGTGAAGTTAAACAGAGGGTTATTACCGAGTCGGGTAATGTATGGTAATATCGCGAATAAAGCGTCGCTACAATACTTTGGAAACGCGGTTAGGAATTTTCATTATTATGCAGCCAAATATTTCAGCGCATGTTCCATTCATACAATGTGTGTCATTTGTTGCCGTTATAGATATTAAAATAGCCAGCGAATAATTTCCCGTTAGATATTTACGACTGATATCGTTTTTTCAGCCTCTATAAATGTAACTGGATTCTGTATTCCGTTCAAAATTGAATTGAATTTAAAAGATAATTTGTAAGCTAAATTGCTACGGATTTTAGTCCCGGTAACGAAGTTGTGGCTTGTAAAGGTCACTTTTACTTTCCACGCGTACCTGGGAAGACTGGGTTAATGGAATTTTCCGTGCACCTGGCTCTTTAAGTTTTAATGACCTTAATTGTGTAAAATTTTTCGTTGGCATTGTTAAATTTTAGATATCTTTCTTGGAAAAATGCGGAAATGCTTTTTCTCTTTTGCAAAATACTGGAGGTTTTATTAAAAAGTAGTAATTACTATGTTTGTCTACTAATGGTATTAATAAAACGATTAAGTAAATGTCCATTCTGAATAAGTAATAAAATTTTATTCCGTGATCGGGCATACGTCGGCAAAATTAAACGGATCTTTCTAGAACGTCTCCAATTATATCCACCAATAATGTTTATTCCATAACAAAATCTATCAAAGCGATTATTGAAACACGAGTGAGAATGGAACAATATTTTAGCAAACTACCGTCCCACTTCGGATATTCATGCATTTATCGATAATAGCCTGATGCTATTGACTATGCACAGTTGGGGCATAACGAGTTCCAGGAAACTACCAGGAAGTCCGCCCGATCGGTTTCGTATTATTTTAATTTTGCATTTAGTTGGAAATTTATATTACCAACATCTTTAAAGTTTGGACTAGTTTGTTAAGGAAATTATTTTAGCTTGCTTGATTGTCTTTATGAAACAACTGGCGAAGTAATGTGATTATGGAATCCAATTGGATATATCTTTGGGTCAAATTAAGTTAACAAACTGAAGCTATTGAATTTCCCGATTGTCAATGATATCAATTGCTTTATGTATAACTGTATACTGTTGAATAGTCTATCGTATACACCAGTTTAAATCTATCAATAGCTTATGTATCATATGACCCATGATCAAGCCGTGTCAAGAATTTAGAAGATTAGGCCGAGAATGTCAATTTCTTTTCTTTAGGACACATGTAATCAAAAAGTGCCCAAAAGATGTCGCCTTTTTTGGGTCCATAAGAAAGGCATAAAATGTCAACATGTTCTAGAAGTAAACACAATTTATTACGGGATCAGCATCCGTATTATGAATGCAACGTGTAGTGTAATGAGAGAAGTTGCCGATCGGATAACTTCGCCTGATTGGTCTTGAATTATTTTAATCCAGTTCGTTGCAAACTTAATCCGAAGTTGTAGGAAAAGTTGCGGGAATTTATCGAGCAGTCGGATAACTGCGTTTTCTTTTTCTAATTAAGGCGGTTTTGTAATTTCCCCGGAACCGATTTTGTATTTATGTTAATCATTGTTAATTTTTTTTCTGCTTTGTCTTGGCGTTTCTGTTTTATTCGTTTTCTTATTGAATTTTCTTTAATTTGTTATTTTTCTGCGACTGAAATGTAATTTTCTGTTTTTCGATTTTTGTGTTTTATAGGTGAATTTTTTTAATGACTATTCAAGTGTTTACTCTTGTAGAGTCTATAGATCGTTACATAGTCTCGGTTGACATTGGCTAGATAAAACCTAGAAAACTATTGGAATTGCGTAAAGCTTCTGAATAAAAGAAAGGGTTGATTATTATTAACTGTATCTTTGAAATAAAGTTTAAATAAATAATTCATTTAAAAATACGTACCATAATAGAACCTAAAATTCTTAAAAGAAATAATATTGAGATTAACGTTACTACTAAGTAATTACGTAATTACAAAGTAGGTAATTTTATTTTGAGAACGCCTACGTAATATCAGAAATTAATTATTATGTGAGAGTAGTCTCAACTTTTCTTTTTCAAAGTTAATGGGAAGTATGGAGTGTTTGGTATACCTACCTCTATAATTATGTTTTGACAATTGCGTCAGTATATAATTTTGTTTATTAGGTATTAGTGGATTAGAGATCTTCCACTATTATAATTATTTTAATAAAATGTAATTAGATTTAATCATACAGGGAAACATTTCTTCAACGCTTTTTTATGCGTTTTTAAGTCAATGTAAAATTTCAGGAAGAGTATTTTTGATTAGAACATGTCTCTGGATTGGCTATTGTATAATTTTGTTTATTTATAACTTTCCAAGTACCTAATTAGGTACCAGAATATATTCACAAAATATTTCACAAGTCATTTTACATTTACTATCGTGGTAATTCCGAAAATGTATTTGCGCTAGTGTATTTGTATTATGATACGTTATTATATAACTTTGTTAATTTAGAATTATTTACGTAATTACCTGAATATGTCTTAAAGGCAGTGTTTCTCAACCGTTTGCTTAAGCTTACTTATATGGAAGGTAGTTTTGAAAATTGTTAGAGTAAGTTTCTAGACACGTTAATGTGTACGTTTGTTAATTTAGACAACTTTGTTTCATTAGTAAGATGATATCCAATAAGACGACGTCACTAAACACAACATTGCTAATGCTAGTTCTATAGGTATTTTTGTTTTCTTTTTTAATTAATTTTAATTTGTTTCTTTTTTCATTGTATTACTATTAGATATAGGTATTAGGTACAGAGTAATTAGACATTTCGTAAACTGTAAATTGATGAAACCAACGTACCAAATGTTCGAAACTTCTGCTCGGAGAGTTTCAGACGCCCCAAAAACATATTGTTACCAGGTTTTCCACCTGAAATATTACCTCCTTAATTTAAACTACCTTAGATTCATTTATGTAGTTTATTTGTATACTAAATTCTAAGCTTCTAACTGTTTTACTTTATGTATTCGCTGTTTCACTACTTATAGTGTATCTGTTAGGGGTGTTTGTTTGGAACTAACTTCAGGAACTGTTGCAAAAACTTATAAGCTATAAAATGTTTCACAAGCCTTAGAAGCTAAATGGTAATTATGAGTGGAATGAGCCATCTTTTCATCAGTATATTTTACACTAAAGCCATAACTAAATATTTTACCGTGGGAGAGCCATGCATTTGCACGAATGGGCCGGCTTGACCGGAGTGATACCACGGCCTCACAGAAAAC
>DVXP01000697.1:0-18428 GCA_018235645.1 Junonia grisea | reverse complement strand
AGGCATAATTATAAGAGATATAATGTATAGAAATAGAAATATAATTATAAATAAAGAAAAAAATCGAATACCTACCTGTACAAATATATCTTATTAATTTATAGTTGTACTTTAAACTGAATAAATAATTATCATTTATTCATTTGTTACACTATTCAGTATTTGAAATTGAAATATTAAACAATTATACTCACATGTAATGATGTAAAGATATAGGTACATACAAACAGCACTGCTTCATTATCATACCTATGTCCTGTTTGAAAGTAGGTACATGATATAGTACATGTTAATCATAAAATATAGAGCTTTAATACATAGATACGTTAGTCGATAATTTATAAACAAAAAATAAAAAACTATCCCATCACTACTTTATAAATCATCAATCTATCTTTTTTACTTTACACTAGCCGGATGTCGTTCAAATTCTTAAAAATATCAACAAAAGAGTAACGTAAAATTGTAAGTTTTAACTTTAAAAATTGTGTGGAATGACATTGATGACTAATAAGGATTTTTCATGTATCTTCACCAAAATAAGCAATTATGTTACATAACTTAAGATAATTTCATTTATTTTGGTACCGAAACGGACCCTTTTTGGAAGACCGACCTTAAAATACCAATAATGACGAGCTTTTCAAAATAACGTCATCATACATTTTCAACGTCAAATAGCAAAGATATAGTGTATACGTAAAATATCTATAATTTTCTAATATGTAAAATGTATCCCTATTTCCCTTGGTTATACACTTGTGTACCTATAACGCGTTAATCGTTAAACCGATTTCTCTAATTCTTAATTTCAGTGTTTATTTTTATCAGGTTTTTATGTTAGAAAAATTAAAAAAGTTGCGCGAGCTTACTTGTCGCAAAACAGGACGTCTGTCGGTTCAGCATACACAAAATTATCATTATATACAAGAACATTTTTCATTGTATATTCCAAAAGTTTTATTACCGTGGGTGTAGTACTGTAATTTGTACGCCGGAAGCCTCAAACCGACGGACAGACATGACAAATTCGGAGTCCTTATTAGGACGGGTCATAAACAAATATTGTGCTGTAAAAGGACTCGATTAATTTCTATAGCAAATTGTTCAACGCCTACGGATAAGTCTATCCGTAATTATATTATTTTGAGGATATTTATAATTCATGTTCAACGCCTTTTTAATATGTATGTAGGAAGTCATTATTCCAGGGTTTAATTGTCTGTAACAAATCAGTACATAAAACATTCATACAGGTTGACGATTCAGATATCTATGAAGAACAAGATCCTATTCTTAACCAGCAATTTAAAAATATACATGTAGTAGTAGTCACCAATCCGCAGTGGAGCAGCGTGGTGGATTTAAGCGCCATACCATCTCCCTAATAGGAGAAGAGGCCTATGCCTAGCAGTGGAATATGTACAGGCTGTGTTACGTTACTAGTAGTCATGTAAATTATTGTAAAAGATAATAAAGACCTCAATTGTAATGGGTAATTAACAAAATCAACGTCATAAATTATATGTAATGCGTATACCTATTTCATATTTATTTTTAATAAGAATCTACAAAATTAAATAATTATTTTTATTTATTTAATCTGTCATTTACAGCAGAATTTTAACTGTGACTGTAATTATAATAGCTTAAATGTCAAATTATATTTAAAAGTAGAATACAAATAACCGTTAAAATATTAATCGGTTTTATCTATCGTGCTAAAACAGAAGGGGTGGTACAAAAAATCCATTGCACATGTTAGCGAGGGTGAACACCCCATTGAGGCGAACAAGTGTACGTTCAACTAATTTATACTAATATCCTTGCTATTATAGCTCTTATTACAACGACATAAGATCGTTTATTATCTTTAGCTAATTTGTTTGTTCACATGTCGCGTAGCGGGGGTCGTGAGATTTAAAGTCAGTTTTTTTTTTTAGTATTAGGTCGTTAGTGTTGCCAACTGTTTAGCTAATAGAAGAAATAGCGATTTTTAGGTAAGTTTAATTAGGGTTAACTTCTTAATCTTTAAATTAGGTTATCAGATAAATAATGCTAATTTTTTTGATAATGATAAGAATTTAGCGATATTATAGCATTTGTGAATGATTAATTATTTAATTAAAAGCTTTATCATATCGAATTTACTGATTGAAGAAGTATATTTTTATATTTGCTAATTATAATAATGACGTATTTGACAAATTTGTCACATGACGTCTTTGTCTTTAAAAATCTCATCAAAGTAAAGATTATGACAAGACTGCCTCTGATAAGAGTCGTTATCGTATCGTTCTTATCTGCAA
Organism: Junonia grisea; assembly: GCA_018235645.1. Taxonomy (NCBI): domain Eukaryota; kingdom Metazoa; phylum Arthropoda; class Insecta; order Lepidoptera; family Nymphalidae; genus Junonia; species Junonia grisea. The sequence goes on along the minus strand of DVXP01000697.1, from coordinate 16,119 downwards.
GATAATAATTATCCAATTAAAATCTAAACGCAATATGTCTACTTGATTATCGTAATGTACAAACAAACATGAGAATTTTTGACTATTCCCGGGCAAACTCTCTTTTTCATACGAAAAATCTTAACAATGACCAACGGGAGTATTATTGTTTAAACAATTCATTAATCACAAACAAATATCAACTTTTCTCAATACGAATCTTTAAACAAAGCAAACAATTGTATATCAACCATATACAAACAGTAATATTCAGTTTTGACAGATAATAACATTCGGGTGCAAGTCGACTTGTAATAAGTCGGTGCTACACATGTCAAGCAGCACATTACAGCTATTATGCCCAACATCTGGTGGGACCACATCTGGTGGCCAAGCGTTGACGTCATTTTGACATGTGGCGACAACCGTAATGTTTTATTGCTGGATGATCATTTGTAATTGTTTTTCAGATGTTTTAGCGCTTACAAAAACTGTAGGTTAACTTTGTAGCTATACTTGTTACAACAAATATGGCTGGAAAGCTGTTAAGTCATTTTTAAGAAACAAATGTTCCCAAACAAAACGATTTATATCTATAGTTTTTAAGCTATTAGAGTTAGATAATAAAATAAGCTTAGAAATAAATATTTTTAGGGAAGAAGGTTTTCATTGTACCAGTTTCTCTACTACTATTAAAAATATTTTAATTATGTTTATATTTTATGTATTAAACATTTTAAAATAGTCATCAAGCATTCCAATAGTTCTCCCAATTACCTATGCACATAATTGTATAATAAAAATCAGGATCTTGTTTATGGCAAGCTAAATAAGTGGGATTTCCCGGTGGCGTAATACTTGAAGAATCGCGACAGACAAAAAAACGCTATGAAGTCCGTATAAAATTAATGTGTAGTTAGCGCATACTGATTCGTTTATAATATCATAATTATAGATTATCTCAAATTACTATGTAGATTTTGTCTATAGGACATTATGAAATCATATATACATAATTCTTAATTTGATTTTTATGAGCGCAATCTTTTGTATTTTTTTATGTATGTATGCATTATAGTATGCATTTCGCTTTATTAATATAAACTCCGTTATTTCTATATTTATTATTAGATGAATTAAACCAATTGAAATTGCATTATGTTGTCAAAGGAAAATATTATACAGCCAACACTATTAGGTAGGATAAATATAAAAAAATAATTGATCCCTGCATAAAATTAAAAAAAAAAAGTGAACTAGTCAAAGGAAATGTGTGAGCACTAACGAACGGCGCGATATCGGCGCGACACGTGTCCGGAACCACGTGACCGTTTCACAAATAACGCAACCTGTGAAATTGAAACGGATATAATACGTAAAACAAACGAATTCCAGCTCGATAACAGTTTTAATATCAGAATTGATTTTTAAGACCGCTGACGCGATTTTTATAATGAGAGCAACATAATCTCTATCCGTGGCTAGCATAAAAAATATGAATCTGGATTCTGGATATTTTTTTACATAAGTAATAAACTAACGAAAAATAGAATATTATTCTATCTTTCGTTAGTGTTGTTATTGTAGGTGAACATCACTATTTTAAAACTGTAAAACATTAAAATAAAAATATATTATGTTTAATGTTTATTCTTAAATTATTATTATTGATAATTTCTGAATTGTGCATTTATTTGGCCGATTTGTTAATTCAAACTACCTGAAGGTTTTAACGATAAAGAATTTGGGAATACTATAAAAATGTAACGTCTAGTAGTAAATTGCACGTGGCAAGGCGAGTTATTAGATCATAACCGTTAAATATCTTCGATAACAAAACTAAAATCGTAACAGATGTCAGACAAGCGCGTAAAACAATGATAGTGTCATACGGTTGACAGATGCACTGACAATCGACAATGTGCAACGTTTAGAAACAGATGTGAAACAACATACAGTAACACTGTTTATAACCTTTTTAATAGTTTTATTGATTGGATTGTACTTTGTATATTCCGAAACAATCCAGCATATTCATAGCCATAGTTCAGGTCATAGCTAATGACATCTTGAATTGTATTTTTTTTAGTCCAATGGCGACCGCAACTAATGTTAACTACATAACTATTTTGCACAAAAGAAAAGTTCTTAAAATTATTATCTTTAGATTTACCTTAAAATAGCAACTGGGAAATGTGCTGAGCTAGCTTTACATAAATAAAGTTAGAGAAATATAAATTTTACCAAATAAGTAGTAGGACTTTTCAGTGTTACCTATCTATTTAAATCTTTTGTAAAACATATTATGTCTGCATAAATTACATAGAAATCAAAGCATAAAATCTGCATACATGCATTAATATTAGAGGGGTGACGGGAAAGAAGGAATTCATCGAAAAAGACAAAGGGAGGAAACGAGCGGGTGGTCACACAAAAACAAAAGATCGCCCATCCTTCCCCCGATACGCGGATATGAAAAAATGTTGCCATAGACAAAAAGTGCTAACTTTTTAATGGAAGACTTACGAGTTCGAAGCTTTAAAAAGTTAACATATCCTAAGGAACCGTTTTTATCAGAATTGAAGTGTTGAAGCCGATTTTGAGGTTTACTTATTTTAATATCGAAGTTAATTTGTTTTATTTCAATATCATTTTTTAACTTTATTTGATATAACATAGATTATCTACCTTTTCCATAATGTTCTTATTGTGCTAATATCTATTAAAGATATAAATAAACATAAACTAAAAACGTTTCGATGTCTCCTGTACGGTTACAAGTTTATAATTTTTTTATAAACTTGTAACATATACATATTTAATATCTAATTGCACTTTGATAAATATTTTTTACGATTGTTGATTTATAGTCTGTAACTGTTGTAAGACATAACTTCAAAGTAATGCTGGTTGTAAAACGCAGTTTTAGGTGCAAGTTTTATCAGAATCCGAACCGCATGTCTTGCTGTAAATCGTATTGAGTTACTGACTAACAATTTCCTGAGGAAATGACTTTTTTACGATAACAGATTTTCGCAAGGTTTTTATATCAAACGAGATTTTTTTTATCTGTTTGCAACTGCGATATTGATATACTTAACATTATTGAACTATGGTAATTTTTTATGATATAAAAACTATAAATATAATGTGTTTGTACCTATGTTGACAAATTGTTAGATCTAGACGATGTTGGCAATTTTTTTGCAAAACACGTTAAGTCGTATGTAAATAACATGAATAGTAATATTTAAAAGCACCAGATTAGATTCCATTAAATTTTATCAAAATAATTTGAGTCGACTTCAAAAATCAATGTAAAACCAAATATATATGTAAATTATTGGCAAAATATGTACATAAACAAAATTGGCTTTATAAAAAATACCATTGCCATTATGGCTAAAAAAAAAACTATTTTTCAAAATGACTACGTTGCACCGATCAAATGCTCGCCGTATACCGGGATAGCGTGAATGACACTACGTGGCCTTGTTAGGACGTCCGAGCTGGTTTATTTTTTATATGGCCGACGCGAGCGCCCACATCGCTATTATCAAAGATCGAACATTATCTCCCATAAGCGTTGCTTTTAAAATACAAGTTATTATATTTTTTTTCCGTTCGAAACTGGGATAGTTCAGTTATAATCGATATGATATTCTATGTCGATATTTTGTGTGTAACAACTTTGTCTTGAACAGAGATTTTTTAGCTAAGTACTAGAACAACCATATCTAAAATATTCAGCGTATTTTTAACTGTAATATTACACCTACTCTATTAAACGTATAGTTAAGTATTTCATTCGTAATCAACACGAAATGTTCCGAATGTGTTTGTTTACTTGCAATGTTTATTCAACACTACATTCCAATAGCGACGATCGAGACATTTGCATTAATTTGCGAACTCATAAGAATTCGAAATAAAGTCTTTAAAAGATATATGGCCGCGTAATTTAAATGGCGCTGGCGCTAACTAGTTCGGTTTCATCGACATCCGGGAAAAGAGCGAGATAAATTGCGTTTTTTACATAGCAAGAATAATTATTAAAACAAGTCAACCAATCAAAAAAAACATTACATTATGTGTCTCTATTAGCGTTAATACTACTAATAGTTTCAATTACGAATAGGAACGGGTTGTTTTTTTTTAATTCACAGATAAGGATAAAAAATGACAATGATCGAAGTTGCAATTACATTTTTCCGTGCCAGATGGCGGTAGAACACCGGGACCCGCCATCTGGTACAACTTAGCCGCATGCGAAATTAACTTTTTATATGTGATTTATTTTATCGGCGCCGGGACGCCAGTACAAGGCCAGGTTTTGCGCTCCGTTCAATTGTCGTTGCGAACAAAAATGATTCTCTAATAAAAAATTGTATAAATAAATAAGGATCCATATTCTATATACATAATATTTGTAAAAGAAAAAAAAGAAATAGGTCAATAAGGAAAAATGAAAAGCTATGGACGGATTATATTAAAGTATATTATATTTTTATTGCATATATTGGCTATTTGAAAAAGTAAGTTTTAATAAACTATTTCTTTTGAAATTGTGGACTGTGCTATTAAAAATATTTTTTGACGATACGTAAATATTCACTGTGTGTAAAAAACAAACGATATTTTCGATTTTTCTAATGATTATCAATGACGTTTTGCGATATGTATGTAACGATGTAGAAAGAACAGTTGTTAAGAGAACAAAACTCATCCATATTCCAACGAAGTGTTTGATCGGGAGCTGTCAAAAGCAAAAACAAGTTGTAAATTAATGTGTTTATTTAAGAAATCATTACAAACAAGATCACCATACGTTTGCCCCCGGCTGCATAAAAGACAAGTACAGTCACCTCGAACCGTAGTCTATCATCTGTCAATCAAACTCTATTTTAGAATGTATGCAGCTGTGTATCCATAAAATCTGAAGTTTTTTTGCATCTGACTGTATCGCGACGACTCCCGCCGCGCATATTATCCTAATGTATTTACAAAAATCTATGGTAAAGTCTAGGTTTTATTCAAATGAGGGCTGCTAGAGATGCGTAACAAATGACTCCTGACAAAATGTCACAGAGATGCAATATTTCTCTTTCAACCAGGTGGTTTTATCCATTAAACATCGTATCGTAGATGAGTGTAAAAAACTGGCAGAAATTTAAAATTATGCTTTTTTTTTTTTATTTGGAGCAAATCTCGGTCTAATGTTACGGCTGTAGTGCCACATCTCTGCTACATGTATAATTGTCTACAAGTCTTATGTAACTTAAAAATATCTGATAATCATCTTTGATCGTTATAATTTTGTTAAAACTTAAAATGCAATTATTATTAATGTTTATGTTATTTTCAACAGTTAATTTTGAATTTTAATTTATTATTTGTTACATTTAAGATGCATATACGATCTTTTTGAATATAAATTGATAACTTTTTTTATTTGAGCACGTGTCAGACAGTGTTGAGGCTACTGGTCGGAAACAATGGGATATTTAGACTTCAGCAGACTACTGACTACTACAATGGGTTTATTTGGTTAGCTGGGTTTTATTGTAAGCATCGTATTAAGTTCAATATCTAACGAACACTTTTCTTAGACGTGTATTTATATTGTAAGAATTTTATTTTATTTACCCTAAGTTTTTTCCATAAAATAATTTGTGATTAGTCTAAACACGATCACTTTAAAACTATTTCATGTTCTATTTTTTATACTAAAACAATTTAAAAAAAAAAACAATTTATCGTGTTCAAAGTTTACTAAAATATTACATAATCAAAATAATAAAACTAGTTAAAAACAAATCAAATAGAACGGCAACTTGTAAAAAGATTTATCCCTTTAATTTAGCGGTAGAATGTTTTCTTATTTAAACTGTTCCATTAACTATAACCGCAAATCAATTCGAAAAAAGTATTATAGAAATACATAGATTTAGCTACAAATCAATCAAAAAGCCTACTCCGTTTTTGAAGTCGACTAAGAATCCTTGATACACGCGTCCATACATTTTGAATGTGATGAATAATGATGTATTAAACGATATACTGATTTTAGTGTTAATTATGGCTTCCTTATGTAACAGCGATTAACGCTACGAATAATAAAAGGGATTCCATATAAGAAATTGTTAGTTACTTAGCGACGGCGACCGCATGGCGCCTACGTGTCGCCGCGGTGGCGCGAGCCGCATACATGACTAATCGGATCCCGGACTGCGGGATTCTATCTGGACTGGACCTTTACGAAATTAGGGAATGTACTTTTGATAACACAATTGTAATTAAATTTGCATAGGTATAATAAAGTTTTTTTTAACTACATACCTAATTATACTTAATGCTTTATAGAGAAGCGACAATGTCGTCAGATTTTTATTTAGGACTTTCAACATTCGATAACGAAATTCCCGATTTTTGTGTTGCAATTCATATCTAAGCGTCAAAAGCGTTAGTCCTACTAAATGGCAAAAAACGAAAAGTTAAAGATATTGATCTGCTTATACAAAAAATTCAGTGGCTATCTCTATTTCCTGTATAAATCTTACAGTCTGTTAGACTGAACATAATTACTCGTGAATTCATCTATTAAGTCTGTTACGTATCATTTATTGGTCCGATATTCAATACCACCGGCACCGAGCAAGCGCCTGGCGCCACAGATAATGCGGTGAAAGTCCCAACATCACGACTTCTCATACATTAAGCTGACCGTGCGAATGTTTAACCGCGGCGACATATTAGTCTAAATCATTTTTATAATATTGACCGTCATCATTTTCCCATTTCTTTCGGTAGCATCACGAACTCCCGTAATTACCTCGGCCATCATTTCCACATCACGTTATCTCGGTCATATTTAAATATCAACAGAACTTGCAGTTTCGTGTTACAATAGTCGAGAAAATTGTAAGCCAAAAAAGCGCTTTGAGCGGCGCTAGGAATTTTAAAAACGGGATCTAGCACCGTGTTTGAATAGGTTACTTTTTAAGGGCTCGTTTTTGTTTCTGTGAAATTTGGCGCCAGATTAATATCACCTCTGGAGGCGAGGTTTTATCTAGTGGTGAGATCGACACCATTCAACCTTTTGAGAGGGCCAAAGCGCCGGCTCCTTTGAATCCCATGGAAGATGGACAGATTAAAAATAGTTCTTATTAGAACAAGTTAAGGTCGTTAGTTGCGTGTCGTGTTTACAATGTACTCTTTGTTTTACACGTCAACGTGAATCGGCGTAATGAGCAACGGACCCACAGTCGTCCTTATTTTATTGTGGGCTACAAACCGTGATATATTATAGACCCGGATCTCTGTGAGAGAGGCATTAATCTCACAAATTAAACTTTTAAGTGGACACCTTTTAAGAAACAATTCTTATGAGTAAAAAAGTATTTTGAAGATGTTAACGTTAATTTAAATTAAACATTTTAGTCAAAAGAAATTTTATATTTTTCTTTTAATTTTTACTATGTACCTAAATAAAGATATGTAAATGTAGTTTACATTGAATATTTCAAATATGAATTATGAAACAAAACATTAAAAAATAATCTCTAATTAAAAAAATGAGTTACAAGAATTTATTCTCACGATAACAATAAATAATAAGTAATACGAATGCTGATGTCGCTAGGAGCTGGTAACGATTCGCATAGCTCTCATCAGAAAATAGAAATGGAATTTCATGTTGTGCTTTGAAGCAATTAAAACTTCAATCAAACGTAGGCGGAGCTGTCTGAACAATTCTATCGTTGTAAAAAAAACCACCTGTAGTGTGAGAAGGTACGTGAGCGTAGCCGTTTCGGGTTCTGCCGATTTACCTTTCAAGTTGTTGTGAACTATATGGTTCTTATTTTAATGGAATAAGGTTTAGATTCGTATGTTATTTTGTTTTCGTTTTCATAATACACTTGTCTAATTGGAACGCCTTCGCGGCGCCACGTTCGCTCGATTATGAGCCATAAAACAATTCCGGTAGCTCAGCTTACGGGCTTACGATTTATCATCTATTAATCGCGAGGTTTCACTTGCTATTTGTTTGTTATAATCTAATTATTAAATGATCGATATAATTTTTTTTTACAATTTTCATAGATGGTTTTGTATGTTGTACAGTGATAGGTAATCTGGTAATCAGGGGAGTCCGTTTCTACACAGGGAGCAGTGATCGCGGAGGGCTGCTCTAAGCAGAGTTGTTCGATTTTGCTTATAACATACAGATGATTTTGTATGTTGTTGTAAACTGATAGGTAATAATATTTTTAATGACTTTAAATTGTGTTATACGAATATCGTTGTTTAAAACACATCAGCATATAAGGCGTTTCCGGACAATATCGACCGGCCAATTAGAGCGTTAAAGGAAATCAAATTAGATTCATTATAGCTCCTATTTTGTATTTTTTATTTCCTGTCATATACAACCTTAGAACACGATATTGCATAATATATTTTAAATTAATATAATAGTCTTATCTTAAGTAATTAGAGACAAGATTTTAAAAAGTTCTCTCAATAAAAAGCAATTGTAAAAAATGTCTAATAAAATCATAGTTAAAAGGGATTTAAAAGTTATCGTAGACACCTTTTCTAGTAATTAAAAAAAAAAAACGTCGATAGAATTACCCAATTATCTCTATGGCAACAAAAAAGCATAGGAATGCGGACAAACTCTTGTTCTAGAAGTAAAATATTAATAAATAACAAAGACGCGCCAACATATGGCCGCGAACCGGTTGGGAATCAAACCTGTACTCCAGTACAATGTCACTACACGGGCCGATTGTTTATCGCGAGATTTATCTGCGAAAATATACCAACATTTTAGACTGATTTTCATAATAAAGCTTTTTTTCTTTAAAGACAAATAATTATCTTCGCAACATTTTATCCCGGTTGTTAAGTGAACTTGTTTATTATCGTAGTCCAGGCTTGGACAGGTTTATTATTGAAAATGAAAAATCAAAAAAACGCTGCTAGAGAAATCATTGTTTATAGTGGGATTTTAGCAGTAACTAGGTATATTTCACGTCCAGTTAGAATATATTGGAACGAATCCTATTGGAAAATTACTAAAGTACGAGTCTGTATCTATATATGTACAAACTTTTTTTTTTAATTCATAGTACATACAGTAAATAAACGAATAAATAGATGCTTAACTTAGCGTTCGCGGAGTGTAATACAAAACCATCTCGTGTACGCCGTGACGTCACTGCGCAGGCGCCGGCGCTAGCTCGGAGTCTTGTCGCGCTTCGAAAATTATTGATTTAATGACAACTGATTGCAAAAGCATATATAATATATTCGATTTCGTTTTAAAACATCCTTAATAGTCAATTATGAATATCAAATGCCTATAGTAATTATGAATCTCCGTTTTTTTTTCTTATCTGTGGCCATTAAAGCTTTGAACCGGAATTACCTTTTTGGCGCCATTGTGTAATTTAATATTAGTCTTGATACATTTAAATATTTGTATAATATGAGACTTCGGAATTTTTTTCGCGCATTTGTCTACAAAACAACTTTCAAATTGATTATGCAATCTGTGGAATTGGGATTTTTAACGATTTAATACTCAAACGCCGCGGGTAACGAATTATTTGTGTACGGAAAATGTATACTAATACATTTTACCGTTTCAATTTAATTAAAGAACGAAATCCGAGAGGGCTTTTTTACCTATATTGTTATTTTATTGTTGTCAGACAAGAAATATTTTCCTTTGTTTTTTTTTCCTGACGCCATGGGTAATAAAATAAAAGCAATAACCATAAAAATTTAATGTTTCTAATTTATTAAAATATTAAACGAATAATTAAATTTTTCTTACTTAAAACATTGATTAATCGTACTTAGGTATACATATAATATTTTTGTATGTATGTATATGCTGTGTGTGTCTAAGTGCCTATTGTTAAAGGATGCGCTTGAAGCTATGAAACCAGCGGAAAGTTGTTTGAAATAAATATAACCTGTATTCGTGGTTTTGTGCCTTATAATGACTAAAATTTATAAATTACCAAAAGCTTTGTCACTTCTCAACGTTTACGAATAATAATTTAATAAAGATTGTAGGTACCTATTTTACAATTTCAAATAACTCATGTAGACTCACCATGGTTTATTTCGGACCTAAGAATTATAGAAGATGCTCTTACCATCTGCTTTTAAGGATTTATTCAAAGGCACCAATAAATATTTACTTTATTCACCACCCCTTCAAGTTTTTAATAACTAGTTTTTTGAGTTATCTTTTATTATTAATATAAAATCGTTAGTTGAATAGCCTCGGTATCACAGTTAACAGGCAAGACGCGTGCTTGTCCCTTAACGAGCGGCGTCGTTTGTGCGTCTGTCTGTTGTCCTTTGTCGAGCTTCCGCTGTGCAGATGAAATGGAGCCGATATTGCGACCTTTCGTTGAAAATTCACACGCTTTCATTGAGTGAAAATTTATATTGTTAAACTTTAATACATATACAATATTGGCTCATAAACATGTAGTAAAATTGATGTCTCGTTTGTTACAGATCGTATATTAGAACGCGATGCAGGCTTCGTGTCGGGCGGCGAAGACGACGACTCTTGCTCCGGGCCCGCGCACTCCGACGACTCGGGAGTCAGGCTCGTCGAATCAGACTCCAGGCTCAAGAGGGAGCGCACGCCGACCCGCCTCGCGCCACCGAAGAAACGCATCCGCCTCGACTCCAGGGACGACTTAGCGAGCCCCGAATGCGAAACCCCCACTAGTCCCTTCAGACCCTGGTCGTTCGCCGAAGAACCGCAACAGGAACCTCTATCGTTAGTCAAGAAAACCAGCGAAACTAGTCTCTTGAGGCAAAGGCGGAGGCCGTTGGAACCTCCGCCGCCTCCGGTCCCCGCGCCGGCAGAGACGAGGCCCGGCCCGCCGCGCGTGCCGCCACACCCTGGCGTCGTAGAACCTTTCCCCGAGAAGTCGAAGCCGAGAGAGCAGAGAAATTACAAGAACATGACGAGGGAGAGGCGGATAGAAGCGAACGCGAGAGAAAGGACGAGGGTTCACACGATAAGCGCGGCCTTCGACACGCTCCGGAAGTCTATACCTTCGTACAGTCACAATCAGAAGCTGTCGAAACTATCCGTGCTCCGGATAGCGTGCGCGTACATTGCGGCGCTATCCGCGGCGACCGAGCCGGAGGCCGACCTCACGGAAGCAGTGGAAAAGGTCACGCAAACTATACACACCGAGGGCAAATTAAGAAAGAAAAAAGACGACCCTTGAACGTAAACTATCGGGATCGTTAGTGTCATACCGTCCTATGGAGCCTACGCGATTTTGAGTACAAAAATGACAATAATATTGGATAGAAAATGATTTATTTATTTGAGAATCGGTAGGTTAAGATCTGTCGTTTTTTTTAACCGTTGATTGGTCAAAATTCTGATTGAATCTCGTTTGCCGTATATTGATCGTTTAAAACTATCGTTCCTTAATAATGTAAGAATTCGGGTTGGTGTGTAATTCCTAGCAAAGACAAAGTATGACGCCTGTGTTAACCATTCCCCAAGTCCAGTATTAAGACAAAAGGAAATATTAAATGACGATACTATAAAAAAAAACTGTGTATTTTGGCTTTAATACAATACTTTATATTTATTACAAATCGAGTCAGTAATTTTAAGTCAGAATTGTATATTTTATTTAGTGTAAGTTGTGTATTCTATGTAAATATTAGTTTATAGTGTACAGTAAATGCTGTTGGTACTAAGCGGTTGCGAATATAATATAAAATGATAATTGTTCAAAACGAAGCAATTTTGTAAACGCGAAATTAATTTCGTATATCTGTTACTTGTTTTGTGTACTAAATGTACAGAATATATTGTACTTAATTGATTGCAGTCCAATTTCTGATAAAAAAAAAATCTAAAAATTGTAGCTGAAAACTGTAATGCCTTGAATGATATATTGTGATATACCTAGGTACTTCAGGAATCGTGAAATTAAATAGTTTATTAATAAAATCATAAACTCGCAAATATTTTATCGACATTCCACTAATGATGTTAAATGTTAATATAAACATTTTTTATGAAATTAATGATGAAAACCAAATACATGCCTGAAACATTTCTTTAAACAGAAACAGATAATAAACGAAAGATTACAGAAATACTTCTTTGTTTTATTTTTAAATTATTTATGAAAATTAAAAAGCACTTCACTAGCCCCCTAATATACATAAATTAATTCTATCCTATGGGTTAAATCCTATAGATATTAATATTTAAAAAGTTAAGGAGGATGTGTAGAGGCACGATTGAATGATTTTTTTTTTGAGAGATGGAAAGTGTTATGTTCGATTTATTATAGAACAATACCTATTACCTAACTTCTATCAAAAAATAATCGAAGAGTATATTTTCTATAATGTCGATAATTTCCTGATCAAAGTATTCATAATCAGAAAAAATATAATGAAAATGGTTTTGTCGTAAGAAATAAACAGGGTAAAGATGATAGGGTCCTTATGGCTTTTGCAGAAATGACAGGGCGGCAGCAAAAATTTAAAAGTCGTACCTTACCGTTCTGTTAACTTTAACCATATTCCGTTTTGTACTTTTTGCCTGAAAAATAATTCAAATTCAATTTCAAAATATTCTTTATTCAAGTTGGCTTTGGAAATTCTTTTGAATCGTCAATTTACGTTTTTTTAAACTTCTTTATACACGTTCATAACAACCTATTTTATATTAATAGTTATTTATCAGAAAAAATGTCTCAGTTTTATAACTAGACAATAGCAAAAAATATTCATTTAAATTTACAACATCTATTAATTTCTCATACAATAAATTTTTTAATAAATGAAAAAAAAACACCTTCAAAAATGAACTAATAAGAAAAAAAATATAATCTGTTACATTAATATCCAATTTACGATTTTAATCACCTCTTGAAGTTGGTGCCAACCCTTGAAGTCGGTGTGTCGGTCGGTGTTTAGAAGGTGTGCCTATAAAATTTGAGGAGTTCCATATATTTCTCCACGATCACATTACCAGATCCTGATCTCCTGACCATAGGGCCTGTGAAACATACCCATTCAAAAAAGAAAATAAGAGTGAGAACCTCCTTCTCTTTTTGAAGTCGGTTAAAAATAAGTTATTATTCGATAGTTTGCGATAGTTTAGGTACATCAATTTTGGCAGAATAAAAATGTCAAAAATATTTAAAAATTACATAATTCTTAACCTAGTTATTTATCTTGTAGCTTTTAGTTGTTCCAATTCGATTTTTCAAAACTTTTTTACTAGATACTAACCTACTAGAATAAAACTAAAACTATCCAATACATCATACTAAATAGATAAATATATACGCCCACAGAGAAAGCGAAACAGTTAAATTCTTTTGACATTTAATAAAAATAGGTATGATATTTTTTAACATAACAACGAGTTATTTATCTGAACTTCCGACCATTTACATCGACATTTGCCTAAATAGGAAGTAGCGGGCATCTGTTAGTTCACAATAACCTCTGTTATGACCACAGCTGCTTGGGGTGGCAGATAAGGTGGCACGTGGCTGTATGTCAATATCCCTTTGCCCCTTATCTCAGGATATTAAAAAAGGGAGACTAAGTGAAGCGCGGGAAGACCGTTATCAAAAATTCACTTTTGTTTTTGTAAATTAAGTTGCAATTTTATTTCGGTAATTTGGTTTATAGGCATAAATTTAACAGATTTAACTAGCGTTAGCATTAAAACGTACATTAAAATATAAAAGGTCTGTACTACACTTTGTTCACTTATTCATTACACAAAATAAAATGACTATTGATATTTAATATTTCTTCTAGTTTGATTGTTTATAACGCATATTCGCTTACTTTTACTGTTTTACTTGTGACAATATTATGAACAATAAACTTTAACGTAAATAAAACTTTTTTATAATTATAACCCATATTTAAATTTAATTTAAGGTAGGTATTTTAATAATGTAAACATGTCGACGTTAATTTTATCATACTTAATGTTTTTAATGTGTAGCTATTTGCAACAATCGATCGTTTTATAGCTTACAGCAATAGAAATGCACATTTGTTCAGCACGTTTTGTAAACAGTTTTACCCTTTATTAGTAACGATGTAGTCACAGCTGTTACCACGAGTGCTGAATTATCGCGAGTGTCCAATCACCCTTAACATATTCACCGATACAGGGGTTAAATTAACCCGTATATATTATATTTTTTTATTTTTCTAAGAATTGCTATTGCTATGAGACTGACATTTTCACCTGTGAAACATGTCCTTAAGTAAAATTAGAAAAATTTGTAAAAACCATAGTAGATAGGTTGTGGTGGTTACTTAACTTTAAAGTTTTAATTATTTTGATAAAAATAAATTTGTTTTATAATTTTCTTTATTGATATTAGATTAAATGAATTTAATAACATGCTTGCCGATCTATAGGCCTATAGATATTATAAAGTATATTATTTGTGATCAGGTTAAAAATAAGATTACATTAATTTTATCGATAGCGTCATCTAGCGGGGAATAGCCAAAACGTTACAACGATTAGACGCTGTTTGTACATCTTAAGTCATTTCGTCAAGAGATGGCGCTGCAACACATCTAAAAGAAACACAACTACAAAGTTTTATGATTTTTATTAATTGTATCCATATCTAAAAATACGTTTTAAGTAAGTTTTAAGCAGTCCATTTGAGGCATCTCGTATCTAAATGTGTGCCGAGACACCGCACACAGCAGTATCGCGCACCGCATGGTATACAAGTGTAGTTTGATGGAAAACCACAAACGGCGCAGAAATGCCGATCAGGAAACCTGTAAATCATAAAACGAAATCATTAATTTTTAGAAACAAAACTTGACAACGATATGTAATAATAAAAATAATAACAACATATTTATACTGTCTCATAATATACCTAAAAGAATAGCTAAACTGAACTAAAGTAATAAAAATATTATGATAGTTGAAAAAACATGTCTTACTTAGAAGGTGGAACTTGAGCTGATAAGTAGTTGGGTGGATCAGGCCTAAAACTGGCATCTTCTTCAACTAATTGCGCAAATGATTTTCTGAACCTCATTTTGTAATACTCAGCACTCTTGGCTTTCTTTTTCCGTGTCGGTTTCTCATTAGAATCTGCAAATTTCGGCACCTTTTTCGACATAACCAGGTCTGCATGCGGGTCTTCATGGAAATTGTCCTGTTCAAGTGCTTCAATGGCTTTCCTGGCTCTCCTTTTTCTCGCTGCATCATCCAAAACCCTCCTCTTCTCTGCATCTTTAACTCTCCCAGATTCTCTTGACGTCATTTTGATATATTACAGTCCCTTATCATGAATCGGGAAACTAAGTTGGTCCATTAAATCGTCAACACGAGCTTGTAATGTGTCAATTATATCTGATGATATAAACAAATGAGTTTCGTCTAGATCTTGAAGGATAAACTTTCTGCCGAGTGCTAGAGTTTCATCCAAGTGGAGAAGG
Organism: Junonia grisea; assembly: GCA_018235645.1. Taxonomy (NCBI): domain Eukaryota; kingdom Metazoa; phylum Arthropoda; class Insecta; order Lepidoptera; family Nymphalidae; genus Junonia; species Junonia grisea. Next base: position 618 of record DVXP01000697.1, on the reverse strand, counting down.
AACTGCTTCATTGCTGGATCACTTGAAACAAAACATAAATAACTATTTGAGAATAATGTCTAAGAAACGAGGATTGAGTGCCGATGAAAAGAAGACGAGAATGTTAGAAATATTCCACCAGAGTAAGGATTTCTTTCAACTGAAGGTAATTAATTAATAATTAAGTTATTGAACTTATATGACTTATTTTATAATTAAATAAATGTTATTAATAATAATTGTATTGTGTAACAAAGGAACTGGAAAAAATTGCCCCTAAAGAAAAGGGTATAACAATGCAATCAGTAAAGGAAGTTGTTCAAAGTCTTGTCGATGATCATTTGGTTGATTCTGAAAAGATTGGAACTTCAATATATTTTTGGTCATTTCCAAGGTAAATATTCTATATAGGTATATTTTTGTATATAAAAAAGAATGCATGTTGTATTTAGTAAACTTAATTTGTGATTTTATAATTAAGCTAAATTTTTTTGCACAGCCACTTTAATTGCAATATTTCCATTTTGAAAATTTTTGAATTACTGAACTGATTTCAATATTATAGGGTTGTTCGGAAAGTAATTTCGTTTTTTTCCAATAGAGAACTTGATTGAGTTTTATTATTGAAAATTTATACTT